>JAEVFF010001789.1:0-19844 GCA_018901945.1 Pugionium dolabratum | reverse complement strand
TTAGCATGATTATAAGCAAACTCAATGTAAGGTAAGCAAGACAAGCAGTTTCTTAGATTCTTACTGACCGTGGCTCTCAACAATGTTGAAAGAGTCCGGTTTACTACCTCTGTTTGACCATCTTTCAATGGGTGGCAAGTAGTTGAGAAGAGCAGCTTAGTTCCCAACTTTTTCCATAATGTATTCCGGAAATGACTTAGAAATTTGGTGTCACGATGTGAAACGATTGTTCTGGGAACTCCATGTAGGCGCACTACTTCTTTAAAAAATGATCAGCTATTTGCCTAGCATCATTAGTCTTGTTACATGGTATAAAATGAGTCATCTTTGAGAACCTGTCTACAACTACAAAGATAGAATCCTTGTGGTTGATCTTCGGCAGACCTAAGACAAAGTCCATAGAGATATCTACCCAAAGTAGGTTAGGAATGGGCAAAGGCATATAACAACCATAGGGGTGTGACCTGGATTTTTCGTTAAAGCAAGTGATGCACTTAGCACATAATCTTTCAACATCTCGGTTTAGATGTGGCCAGTAGAAATGTTCCATAAGTACACTCAATGTCTTATCTCAGCCGAAATGTCGCATGAGTCCTCCTCCATGAGCTTCTCCAATCAATAGTTCCCTCATTGATCCCTGAGGAATACAAAGACACTTTTCCTTAAACAAAAATCCATCATGTTGATAAAACATACCAGATGCAGCCTTTTTGGTCTCCTTAAACATTTCTTGGAAATCTGGATCAGTCTCATACATTTCCTTGATGTGTTCAAATCCCATAATCTTAGCTTCCATTGTTCTGATGAGAGCATGTCTCCTTGATAAAGCATCAGCTACAACGTTATCTTTACCTTTCTTATATTTGATCACATACAGAAAAGTCTCCACAAACTCAAGCCACTTTGCATGCCTCTTCTTAATCTTAGTTTGTCCTCTTAAGTGCTTGAGCGTCTCATGATCTGTATGAATAACGAACTCCTTTGACAGTAGGTAATGTTGCCAACTTTCAAGAGACCTTACCAAAGCATAGAGCTCTTTATCATATGTGAGATAGTTCAGTGAAGCTCCACTAAGTTTCTCACTGAAGTAAGCCGCTGGTTTTCCTCCTTGCATTAGGACAGCTCCTATACCTGTTCCAGAAACATCACATTCAATTTAAAATGTTTTATCAAAGTTAGGAAGTAACAAAACAGGCGCATGTGTGAGTCTATCTTTCTGCTTGTTGAATGCCTTCTCTTGTGCTGCTCCCCATTTGAACTCCACATTCTTCTTAATTACCGAAGTGAGGGATGCAGCAACAGTACTAAAGTCCTTGACAAATCATCTATAGAAACTAGCCAATCCATGGAAGCTCCTCACATGTCCGATTGTTGTTGCGGTTGGCCAATCTTGAATTGCTTTGATCTTTTCTTCATCGACCTTTAAGCCCTGAGAACTTACAACAAATCCTAGGAATACAACTTGATCAGTGCGAAAAGTACATTTCTTAAGGTTAGCATAAAGGTTTTCAGCCTTAAGCGTTTCAAGTACCTTCTCATGATGTCGTAAGTGATATTCAAAATTAGAGCTATAGATTAGAATGTCATCAAAATAAACTATTACGAACTTAAAGATAATGCTCTTAGGACGTGGTTCATGAGTCTCATGAAAGTACTTGGAGCGTTTGTGAGTCCAAATGGCATGACTAGCAATTCATACAATCCTTGTTTGGTTTTAAATGCTGTCTTCCATTCATCACCTTCTTTCATTCTCACCTGATGATATCCACATCTTAGATCAATTTTTGAGAAGATAGTTGCTCCATTGAGTTCATCTAGCATGTCATCAAGTCTTGGAATTGGATGTCGGTATTTGACGGTGATATTCTTGATTGCTCTACAATCCACACACATTCTCCAAGTTCCATCTTTCTTAGGCACTAGAAGAACAGGAACAGCACATGGGCTTACACTTTCTCGGATATAGCCTTAGACATTAAGTCTTGTACTTGTCTTTCCAGGTCCTTTGCTTCTTCTGGATTCACTCTATAGGCAGATCGGTTTGGTAATGGGGCTCCAGGAACAAGATCAATCCGATGCTCGATTCCTCTTATAGGCGGTAATCCTGGTGGTATATCTTCTGGAAAAACATCAGTGAATTTTTCAAGAAGCTTTAGAACAGCAGCAGGGATTTCCTCCTTTTCTTGTCCTGAAAACAACACTTCTTTAAAGATCATTAGTAGCACCTATTCTTTAGAATCAAGAGTTTTCAAAACAGTGGCAGGCGTTACATAAATGTTAGTTTTATTTAGCTTTTCTCCTTTAGACATAGTTTGTTGCATCTCATGCACTTGCTGTGGAGTTAAAGGTGCTAAGCTATGTTTCTTGTTATTGTGCATGAAGGTATAGTGATTGGTGCATCCATTGTGTAATGCTTCTTTGTCAAATTGCCATGGACGACCTAGAAGTAGATGTCCAGCTTGCAGAGGCACCACATCACACACAACATGATCTGCATACTTGCCTATGCTGAATGGTATGGTGACTTGTTCTGCGATTTTTAGCTCAGTTTTCATCGTTCAGCCATTTGAGCCTGTATGGTCGAGGATGCTTTTTCTTTTGTAACGCTAGCTTATCAACAAAATATTTTCTGACTATGTTAGTACAAGAACCACCATCTATGATCAAACTACATACCTTAGAGTATAGCGTGCACCGAGAATGGAAAATATTTTCTCTTTGTATAGTTTTTGGTTCAAAAAGAACACTAAGGGATCTCCTTGTAACTAGAAGCTCTCCAGTACCAGGATAGTCCACAACTTCTTCCTCAGAGTTTCCTGGTTCATACTCCTCTTCATCTTGAGATTCATATTCCCCATTTGATTTAAGGATCATAACTCTCTGGTTTGGGCATTCTCTTCCATAGTGGCCTTTTGCCTGACATTTAAAACAGGTTATGTCACGAGATTTTTGAGTTGGAGTTTTTCGTTGCTGTGGTTTGTTGTTTTTAGACGTTTCAGGTAGACTTGCTACGCTTTGCTGAGATAGTCTTCCTTTTTATGTGCTGCTCGGCCTGAACCGCAAGATGCAGCAACTCGTCCAGATCATGATAGGTTTGTCTCTCCACTATTCTAGCAATTCGATATTGCAGACCATCTAGGAATTGAGCCATCAAAGTTTCTTCTGAATCTTCGGTCTCCAAAATGATCATTCTAAACAAATCATTGGTGCTCCTTGAGTAAAAGCTTATTGATGACACATAATGCGTGGCATCACGCAGTTTTGTATACATTGGATTACTTGGACGCTTTTTCGTTGCTCTTTCAGTCTCAAATGTTGTCAAAATATAGAAACTTGAGCTAGTTTAACATGGGCATTGGATTCATGTCATTTTGAACTCTAAATCAATATTTACTAACGATTTAGTGTGGATATGTCAAGTTCATCGGCCAGTTAAATGATCATTCTAAACTGATCATTTGAGCTCCTTGAGTAAAGGCTTATAAATGAAGCATAATGCTTGGCATCATGAAGTTTGGGATACATTTGATTACTTGGAGGTTTTGTTGTAGCTCGTTTTGTCTCATATGTTGTGGTAATATAAAAAATTGAACTAGCTTAACGTGGGCATTGGATTTCTGTCATTGTGAACTCTAAATCAAAATTTACGAATGATTTAGTGCGGACATGTCAAGTTGATTGGCCAGTTAAAATGACCATCTAAACTGATCATTGGTGCTCCTTGAGTAAAGGCTTATAAATAAAGCATAATGCATGGCATCACACAGTTTGGGATACATGTGATTACTTCGGGGCTTTGTCATAGCTCTTTCAGTCTCAAATGCTGTCACAATATAGAAAATTGAGCTAGCTTAACGTGGGTGTTGGATTCGTGTCATTCTGAAATCTAAATCAAAAGTTACGAACGAGTTAGTCCGGACATGTCAAATTGATCGGTCAGTTAAAATGATCATTCTAAACTGATCATTGGTGCTCCTTACGTAAAGGCATATAAATGACGCATAATGCATGGGATCACACAGTTTCGTCACTCTTTTAGTTAAAAATGTTGTCACAATATGGAAAATTGAGCAAGGTTAACGTGGGCATTAGACTGATGTCATTTTGAGCTGTAAATCAAAAGATAAAGATGATTTAGTGCAGACCGGTCAAGTTCATCAGCTAGTTAAAATGATCATTCTAACTTATCATAGGTTCTCCTTGAGTAAAGGCTAATAAAAGAAGCATAATGAATGGCATCACACAGTTTGGAATCGTTTGGATTACTTAGAGGCTTTGTCGTAGCTATTTCGGTCTTAAATTTTGTCATGATATAGAAAATTGAGCTAGCTTCACATGGGTGTTGGATTCGTGTCATTTAGAACCCTAAATCAAAACGTACGGACGATTTAGTGCGGACATGTCAAGTTGATAGGCTAGTTAAAATGATCATTTTAAACTGATCAGTGGTGCTCCTTAAGTAAAGGCTTGTAAATGAAGCATAATGCATTGCATCACGCAGTTTAGGATAGATTGGATTACATGAATGCTTTGTCGTAGCGATTTCAGTCTCAAATATTGTAACAATATGGAAAATTGAGCTAGCTTAACGTCGGGGTTGGACTCATGTCATTTTGAACTATAAATCAAACGTTAAAGACGATTTAGTGCGGAAATGTCAAGTTAGTCAGCTAGTTAAAATGATCATTGTAAACTGATCATTGGTGCTCCTTGAGTAAAGGCTAATAAAGAAGCATAATGCATGGCATCACCAAGTTTGGTATACATTGGATTACTTGGAGGCTTTCTCGTCGCTCTTTCAGTCTCAAATATTGTCGCAATATAGAAAATTAAGCTATCTTAACGTTGGCGTTGGATTCGTGTCATTCTGAACTGTAAATAAAAAATTACGGACAATTTAGTGCAGAAATGTCAAGTTGATCGACCAGTGAAATGATCATTCTAAACTGGTCATCGGTGCTCCTTGAGTAAAGGCTTATAAATGAAGCATAATGCATGGTATAAGGCAGTTTGATATACATTGGATTACTTGGAGGCTTTCTCATGGCTCTTTTAGTCTCAAATATATTCACAATATAGAGAATTTATCTATCTTAACGTGGGCATTGTATTTGTCTCATTCTGAAATCTAATCAAAATTTACGTACGATTGATTGCGGACTTGTCAAGTTGATCGACCAATTAAAATGATGATTCTAAATTGATCGTTGGTGCTCCTTGAGTAAAGGCTTATAAATAAAGCATAATGCATGGCATCACGCAATTTAGGATAATATAGTACTTTGAGCTAGCTTAACGTGGGCGTTGGATTCATGTCCTTCTAAGCTATAAATCAAAAGTTACGGACGATTTAGTGTGGACATGTCAAGTTGATCCATAAGTAAAAATTATCCTTTTAAACTGATCACGCAGTTTGGGATCCATTGGATTACTTGGAGGCTTTGTCATACCTCATTCAGTCTCCAATGATGTCATAATATAGAAAATTGAGCTCGTTTAATGTGGGCGTTGGATTCGTCTCATTCTGATCTCTAAATCAAAAGTTAAAGACAATTTAGTGCGGACATGTTAAGTTGATTGGCCAGGTAAAATGATCATTCTAAACTGATCATTGGTGCTATTTAAGTAAAGGCATATAAATGACACATAATGCATGGCATCACGTAGTTTGTGATACACTGGATTATTTGGAGGTCTTTTCGTAACTCTTTCAATCTTAAATGTTGTCACAATATGGAAAATTTAGCCAGCTTAATGTGGGTGTTGTACCCATACCATTTTGAGCTCTACATCAAAATTTAAAGACGATTTAGTGCGGACATCTCAAGTCCATCAGCTAGTTAAAATAATCATTCTAAACTTATCATTGGAACTCCTTGAGTTAAGTCTTATAAAAGAAGCATAATGCATGGCATCACGCAGTTTGGAATATTTTGGATTACTTGGAGTCTTTGTCGTATCTATTTCGGTCTAAAATTTTGTAACAATGTAGAAAATTGAGTCAGTTTAACGCGGGCATTGAATTCGTTTCATCTCAAACTCTAAATCAAAAGTTATGGACGATTTAGTGATGACATGTTTAGTTTATCGGCCTGCTAAAATGATCATTCTAAACAGATCTTTAGTGCTCGTTGAGTAAAGGCGTATTAATGAAGCATAATGCATTGCATCAGGAAATTTGGGATACATGGATTACTCGGAGGCTTTGTTGTTGCTCTTTAAGTCTGAAATGTTGTCACTATATAGAAAATTGAGATTGCTTAACATGGACGTTGGACTCGTGTCATTTTGAACTCTAAATCAAAATTTAGAGACGATTTAGTACTCACATGTCAAGTTGATCGGCAAGTTAAAATGATCATTGGTGCTTCTTGAGTAAAGGCTTATAAATGAATCATAATGCATGGCATCACGCAGTTTGGGATACATTGGATTACTTGTAGGTTTTTTTCGTAGCTCTTTCAGTCCCAAATATTATCACAAAATGGAAAATTGAGCTAGTTTAACGTGGGCGCCAGATTCGTGTCATTCCAAACTGTAAATCAAAAGTTACCAACGCTTTATTGCGGATATGTCAAATTGATCGGTCAGTTAAAACGATCATTCTAAACTGATCATTCTAAACTGATCATTGTTGTTTCTTAAGTAAAAGCTAATAAATGAAGCATAATGCATGGCATCACGCTGTTTGAGATACATTGAATTACTTAAACATGTTTTCGTAGCTCTTTCAGTATGAAATGCTGTCACAATATGGAATATTGAGCAAGGTTATATGGACGTTCAACTCATGTCATTTTGAGCTCTAAATCAAAAGATAAAGAATATTTAGTGCGGAAATGTCAAGTTGATCAGCTAGTAAAAATGAGCATTTTAAACTTATCATTGGTGCTCCTTGAGTAAAGGCTTATAAATGATGCATAATGATGGCATCACGCAGTTTGGGGTACATTGGATTACGTGGAGGTTTTTTCGTAGTTCTTTCACTCTCAATTATTGTCACAATATGGAAAATTGAGCTCCTTAACGTGGGCATTGGATTCGTGTCATTTTGAACTCTGAATTAAATTAAAGTTACGAACGATTTAGTGCGGACATGTCATGTTGATTGGACAGTTAAAATGATCATTCTAAATTGGCTATAGGTGCTCCTTATGTAAAGGTTTATAAATGAAGAATAATGCATGGCATGACGCAGTTTAAGATACATTGGATTCCTTGGAGGCTTTTTCCTAGCTTTTTCAGTCTCAAACGTTGTCACAATATGGAAAACTGAGCGAGCTTAACGTGGGCGTTGGACTCATGTGATTTTGATCTCTAAATCAAAAGTTAAATATGATTTAGTGTGGACGTGTCAAGTTGATCAGCTAGTTAAAATGAGCATTCTAAACTTATCATTGGTGCTCCTTGAGTAAAGGCTTATAAATGATGCATAATGCATGGCATCACACAGATTGGGGTACATTGGATTACTTGGAGGTTTTTTCGTAGTTCTTTCACTCTTAATTATTGTCACAATATGGAAAATTGAGCTCCTTAAGGTGGGCATTGGATTCGTGTCATTCTGAACTCTAAATTAAAAGTTACGAACGATTTAGTGCGGACTTGTCAAGTTGATTGGACAGTTAAAATGATCATTCGAAATTGGCTATTGGTGCTCCTTAAGTAAAGGTTTATAAATGAAGCATAATGCATGGCATGACACAGTTTAAGATACATTGGATTCCTTGGAGGCTTTTTCCTAACTCTTTCAGTCTCAAACGTTGTCACAATATGGAAAATTGAGCGAGCTTAACGTGGGCGTTGGACTCATGTGATTTTGAGCTCTAAATCAAAATTTAAAGATGATTTAGTGTGGACGTGTCAAGTTGATAAGCTACTTAAAATGATCATTCTAAACGTATCATTGGCGCTCCTTGAGTAAAGGCTTATAATTGACGAATAATGCATGGCATCAAGCAGCTTGAGATACATTGGATTAATTGGAGGATTTGTCGTAGCTCTTTAGCCTCAAATGTTGTCACAATATAAAAAATTGAGTTAGCTTAACATGGACGTTAGATTCGTCTCATTTTGAACTCTAAATGAAAATTTACGGACGATTTAGTGCGGTCATGTTAAGTTGATCGGCCAGTTAAAATGATCATTCTAAACTGATCATTGGTGTTTCTTGGCTAAAGGCTTATAAATGAATCATAATGCATGGCATCACGCAGTTTGGGAAACATTGGATTGCTTGGAGGTTTTGTCGGGGCTCTTTAAGTCTCAAATATTGTCACAATATAGAAAATTGAGATAGATTAATGTGGGTGTTGGATTCCTGTGATTTTGAATTCTAAATCAAAAGTTACGTACGATTTACTGTGGACATTTCAAGTTGATCGGCTATTTTAAATGATCATTCTACACTGATCATTGGTGCTCCTTAAGTAAAGGCTTACAAATAAAGCATAATGCATGGCATCACGCAGTTTGGAATACATTGGATTACTTGGAGGCTTTTTCGTAGCTCTTCCAGTCTCAAATAATATCAGAATATGGAAAACTGAGCTAGCTTAACGTGGGCGTTGGATTATTCTCATTCTGAACTCTAAATGAAAAGTTACGGACGATTTAGTGCGTACATGTCAAATTGATCGTACTGTTAAAATTATCACTCTAAACTGATTGGACCGCCAGTTGGGCCGGAGGTTTGGGCCTCTCCGCCGGAAACGTTGATCGGTCCTGCCCGGCTGGTCGTAGGCCCGGCGGTACCGCTTGGGCCGGCAGGCGTGCCAAATGGCCCGGCTGTCTCGGGCAAGCTCTCTGGTCGGCCAATCTGGTCTCCTGGCCAGCCAAACGATATGATGCCCCCATCATCCCCTCCCCCTTCAGTAGGTTTTGACCTCAAAACTGGTTCATCTGCATGGAAAGGAGCTAAATCAGTTACGTTGAATGTGTTAGACACATTAAACTCATCTGGAAGCTCGATCCGGTAGGCGTTGTTTTTTATCCTCTCCAGCACTCTGAATGGTTCATCTCCTCTTGGGGCCAGCTTGGAACTCCTTAGGTTGGGTAACCTCTCCTGCCATAGGTGTAGCCACACCCAATCGCCTGGTTGAAAAATCATCTCCTTTCTTCCCTAGTTGGCATGAGTCACGTACTGCCCAGTCCTCTTCTCCAAGTTTTCTGCTACCTTCTGTTGTATCTTCTTTATGAACTCCGCCATGGATGCTCCATTGAGATTGGTCATCTCTGCTGGTGGCAGTGGCGTTTGCTCCACCCAAGTCTCTGAGTGCACAGCTCGGTTGTATGCAAACTCTATGAATGGCAGGCACTCCACCCAAGTTTCGAGGTTCTTCCCTAGTGTAGTCCTGAGAAGAGTCGACAATGTCCGGTTGACTACTTCATTTTGGCCATCGGTTTGAGGATGGCAGGTGGTAGAGAAGAGCAGCTTCGTGCCTAGCTTCCTCCAGAGGGTCCTCCAGAAGTGGCTGAGGAATTTGGTGTCCGTGTCTGACACGACGGTCCTTGGCACTCTGTGAAGCCGTACTATCTCCATGAAGAACATCTCGGTTGTTTGCGTGGCATCATTGACATTGGCACATGGGATGAAATGTGCCATATTGGAGAATCTGTCCACCACTACAAAGATAGCATCTTTGTGGTTGATCTTGGGCAGACCTATAACAAAGTCCATGGAAATTTCCACCCATGGATGTGTAGGTATGGGTAGAGGGAGATACAACCCGTGAGGGTGCACTCGGGACTTCGTTTGAGACAGAAAATTTATTCGGACACTTCAAGTTGATCGGCCAGTAAGAATGATCATTCTAAGTTGATCATTGGTGCTCCTTAAGTAAATGTTTATAAATGAAGCAGAAGTCATGACATCACACAATTTTGGATACATTGGATTACATCAAGGATTTTTCTTAGATCTTTTAGTCTCAAATGTTGTCACAATATGGAAAATTTAGCTAGCTTAACATGGACGTTGGATTCGTGTCATTATGAACTCTAAACCAAATGTTACGGATGATTTAGTGCGGATATGTCAAGTTGATCAGCCAGTTAAAATGATCACTATAAACTCATCATTGGTGCTCCTTGAGTAAAGGCTTGTAAACGAATCATAATGCATAGCATCATGCAGTTTTGGACACAATGGATTACTTGGAGGCTTTGTCATAGCTCTTTAGGTCTCAAATGTTGTCAAAATATAGAAAATTGAGCTAGCTTAACGTATGCGTTGGATTCGTATCATTCTGAACTTTAAACCAAAAGTTACGGACGATTTAGTGCGAGCATGTCAAATTGATCGAGCAGTTAAAATGACCATTTTAAACTGATCATTTGGTGATCCTTGAGTAAAGGCTTAAAAATAAAGGATAATGCATTGCATCACGCAGTTTGGGATACATTGGATTACTTCGAGGATTTTTCATAGCTCTTTTAGTCTCCAATGTTGTCACGATATTGAAAATTGAGCTAGCTTAACATAGATATTGGATTCGTTTCATTCTGAATTCTAAATCAAAAGTTACAGACGATTTAGTGCGGATATTTCAAATTGATCGGCAAGTTAAAATGATCATTCTAAACTGATCATTGGTGCTCGTTAAGTAAGGCGTTTAAATGAAGCATAATGCAGGGCAGCAAGCAGTTTGGGATACATTGGATTACTTGGAAGCTTTTTCGTATCTCTTTCAGTCTTAAATGTTGTCATAATATGGAAAATTGAGCTAGTTTAACGTGGGCATGGGACTCATGTCATTTTGAGCTCTAAATGAAAAATTAAAGAAGATTTAGTGCGGATATGTCAAGCTGATCAGCTAGTCAAAATGATCATTCTAAACTTATTATTGGTGCTCCTTCAGTAAAGTCTTATAAATGAAGCATAATGCATGGCATCACGCAGTTAGGAATAGATTGGATTACTTGGAGGCTTTGTTGTAGGTATTCCGGTCTTAAATTTTGTTACAATATAGAAAATTGAGCTAGATTAACGTGGACGTTGGATTCGTGTCATTTCGAACTCTAAATCAAAAATTATAGATGATTTACTGTGGATATGTCAAGTTGACTGGCCAGTTAAAATGATCATATCTAAACTCATAATTGGTGCTCCTTGAGTAAAGGCTTATAAATGAATCATAATTAATAACATCACACGATTCCGGATACATTGGATTACTGGGAGGCTTTGTCATAGATCTTTAGGTCTTAAATGTTGTCACAATATAGAAAATTGAGCTAACTTAATGTGGGCATTGGATTCGTGTCATTCTGAACTTTAAATCAAAAGTTACGGATAACTTAGTCCGGACATGTCCAGTTGATCGGCCAGTTAAAATGATCATTCTAAACTGATCATTGGTGATGTAAAGGCTTATAAATGAAGCATAATGCATGGCATCACACAGTTTGGAAGACATTGGATTACTTCGAGGTTTCTTCGTAGCTCTTTTAGTCCCAAATATTGTCACGATATGAAAAATTGAGCTAGCATAACATGAATAATACGAATCCAATGCTCACGTTAAGCTCGCTCAAATTTCTATAGTGTGACAAACTTTAAGACTGAAATAGCTATGACAAAGGCTCCAAGTAATCGAATCCATCGCAAATGCTTGATTAATAAGCCTTTACTCAATGAGCACCAATGATCTGTTTAGAATGATCATTTTAATTGGCAGATCAACTTGAGATGTCCGCACTAAATCGTCTATAACTTTTGATTCAGAGCTCAGAATGACACGAATCCAACGCTCACGTTAAGCTAACTCAATTTACAATATTGTAAAAAAAATTTAAGACTAAACTAGTTACGAAAATGCCTCCAAGTAATCCAATATATCTCAAACTGCTTGATGCCATACATTATGCTTTATTAATAAGCTTTACTCAATGAACACCAATAATTAGTTTAGAATGATCATTTTAACTTGTCGGTCAACTTGACATGTCCGCACAATATTGCCCGTAACTATTGATTCGGAGCTGGGAATGACATGAATCCAATGCTCACGTAAATTTTGCTAAAATTTCTATACTAAGACAATATTTAATACTAAAATAGCTATGACAAAGCCTCCAAATAATCGAATCTATTTCAAACAGCCTGATGCCATGCATTATGCTTGATTAATAAGCCTTTACTCAATGAGCTCCAATGATCATTTTATCTTTCCGATCAGCTTGACATGTCCACACTAAATCGTCTATAACTTTTGATTTAGAGTTCAGAATGACACGAATCCAACACCCTTATTAAGGTAGCTCAATTTTCTATATTTTAAAAAACAATTAAGACCAAAATATCTACGACAAAGCCTCCAAGTACTGGAATCTAACGCAAACTGTGTGATGTCATGCAGTTTGCTTCATTAATAAGCCTTTACTCAATGAGCACCAATGATCCGTTTAGAATGATCATTTTAACTAGTCGGTCAACTTGACATGTCCGCACAAAATCGCGCTTAACTATTGGTTCAGAGCTCATAATGACACGAATCCAACACTCACGTAAAGCTAACTCAATTTTCTATAATGTGAAAAAATTTAGGATTGAAATAGCTACGACAAAGCATCCAAGTAATCCAATCTATCGCGAACTGCTTGATGCCATGCATTATTCTTCATTAATAAGCCTTTACTCCATGAGCACCAATGATTAGTTTAGAATGATCATTTTAACTAGTCTACCAACTTGACATGTTTGCACGAAATCACCCGTAACTATTGATTCAGAGCTTAAAATGACACAACTCCAATGCTCACGTTAAGCTCACTCAAATTTCTATAGTGTGACAAAATTTAATACTGAAATAGCTATGAAAAAGCTTCCAAGTGATCAAATCTATTGCAAACCGCGTGATGCCATGCGTTATGCGTGATGCCATGCGTTATGCTTGATTACTCAATGAGCACCAATGATCAGTTTAGAACGATCATTTTAACTGGCCAATCAGCTTGACATGTCCACACTAAATCGTCTATAACTTTTGATTAAGAGCTAAGAATGACACGAATCCAACGCCCACGTTAAACTACCTCTATTTCTATATTGTGTGAAAATTCAAAACTGAAACAGCTACGACAAAGCCTCCAAGTACTTGAATCTATTGCAAATTGTGTGATGTCATGCATTATGCTTCATTAATAAGCCTCTACTCAATGAGCACCAATGATCAGTTGAGAATGATCATTATACTTGGCAGATCAACTTGACATATTTGCACTAAATCGTCTATAACTTTTGAATCAGAGCTCTGAATGACAAGAATCCAATGCTTACGTTAAGCTAAATCATTTCTCTATATTGTGAAAAAATTTAAGAGTGAAATAGCTACGACAAAGCCTCCAAGTAATCCAATCTATCGCAAACTACTTGATGCCATCCATTATGCTTCATTAATAACCCTTTACTAAATGAGCACCAATGATTAGTTTAGAATGATCATTTTAATACTCGGTGAACTTGACATGTCCGATCGAAAGCGCCCGTAACTATTGATTCAGAGCTCAGAATGACACGAATCCAATTCTCACATTAAGCTCGCTCAAATTTTTATAGTTTGACAAAATTTAATACTGAAATAGCTATGACAAAGCCTCCAAGTAATCAAATCTATTGCAAACAGCGTGATGCCATGCATTACGCTTGATTAATAAGCCTTTACTCAATGAGCACCAATGATCAGTTTAGAATGATCATTTTAACTGGCCGATCAGCTTGACATGTACGCACTAAATCGTCTATAACTTTTTATTCATAGCGAAGAATGACGCGAATCCAATGCTCATGTTAAACTACCTCATTTTCCATATTGTGTGAAAATTTAAGACTGAAATAGTTACAACAAAGCCTCCAAGTACTTGAATCTCTCTCAAACTGTGTGATGTCATGCATTATGCTTCATTAATAAGCCTTTACTCAATGAGCACCAATGATCAGTTTAGAATAATCATTTCAATTGGTAGATCAATTTGACATGTGCGCACTAAATTGTCTATAAGTTTTGATTCATAGCACCAAATAACACGATTCCAATGCCCATGTTAATCTAGCTAAATTTTATATGTCGTGTCAAAATTTAGGACCGTAATAGCTATGATAAAACCTCTAGGTAATCCAATCTATCCCAAACTGCATGATGTCATGCATTATGTTTCATTTATAAGCTTTTACTCAAGTAGCACCACTGATCTGTTTAGAATCAGCATTTTAAATGGCCGATCAACTTGACATATCCGCACTAAATCATCTTTAACTTTTGATTTATAGTTCAGAAAGACACAAATCCAATGTCCAAGTAAAGATAGCTCAATTTTCCATATTTTTACAACATTTGAGACTTAAAGAGTTAAGAAAAGGTCTCCAAATAATCCAATGTATCCCAAACTGCATGATGCATCATTAATAAGCATTTACTCAATGAGTACCAATATTCGGTTTAGAATGATCATTTTAACGGGCCGATCAACTTGACATGTCCACACTAAATTTTCCGTAACTTTTGATTTAAAGTTTAGACTGACACGAATCCAACTTCCATGTTAAGCTAGTACAATTTTCCATACTATGACAGCATTCGAGGCTGAAAGGGCTACGAAAAAAGCCTCTAAGTCCTCCAATATATCCCCAACTGCATTATGCCATGCATTATGCTTCACTTATAAGCCTTTATTCAAGGAGCACCAGTGATCATTTTAGAATGATCAATTTCACTGGCCGATCAACTGGACATGTCCCCACTAAATTGTCCGTAACTTTTGATTCAGGGTTCAGAATGAAATGAATCCAATGCCCACGTTAAGCTAGAAATTTTTTTTATAATGTGACAATATTTGAGAATGAAAGAGCTACGAAGAAGCCTCCAAGTAATCAATGTATCCCAAACTGCATGATGCAATGCATAATGCTTCATGTAAAAACTTTTACTCAAGTAGCACCAATGATCTGTTTAGAATTATCATTTTAACTGGCCAATCAACTTGACATGTCCACACTAAATCGTTTCTAATTTATGATTTAGAGTTACACGAATCCATAGCCCACGTTAAGCTAGCTAATTTTCTATATTGTGACAAAATTTAAGACAGGAATAGCTACGACAAAGTCTCCAAGTAATCCAATCTATTACAAACTGCATAATGCCATGCATAATGCTTCATTTATAAGCCTTTACTCAAGAAGCACCAGTAATATGTTTAGAATCATCATTTTAACTAGCTGATCAACTTCACATGTCTGCACTGAATCGTATTTAACTTTTGATTTAGAGCTCAAAATGACATGAGTCCCACGCCCACGTAAAACAAGCTCAATTTTCCATATTGTGACAACATCTAAGACAGAAAGAGCTACGAAAAATCCTTCAAGTAATCCAATGTATCCCAAACTGCATGATGTCATGCGTTATGCTTCATTTATACGCCTGTCACTGAAACAACAGTGACAGGCAATTTTGTGCGGACATGTAAAGTTGACCGACTAGTTAAAATGATCATTCTAAACTAATCATTTGTGCTCATTGAGTGAAGGCTAATTAATGAAGCATAACGCATGGCATCACGCAGTTTGTGATAGATTGGATTACTTGGAGCCTTTGTTGTAGCTATTTTAGTTTTAAATTTTTTCACAATATAGAAAATTGAGCTACCTTAACCTGGGCGTTGGGTTCATGTCATTTTGAACTCTGAATCGAAAGTTATAGATGATTTAGTGTGGACATGTCAAGCAGATCGGCCAATTAAAATGATCATTCTAAACTGATCATTTCTGCTCATTGAGTAAAGGCTTACTAATCAAGCATAATGCATAGCATCACGCTGTTTGCAATAGATTCGATTACTTGGAGGCTTTGTCATAGCTATTTCAGTATTAAATTTTGTCATAGTATAGAAATTTGAGCGAGATTAACGTGAGCATTGGATTCATTTCATTACCAGCTCCGAATCAATATTTACGGGCGATTTTGCACGGACATGTCAAGTTGACCGACTAGTTAAAATAATCATTCTAAACTAATTATTGGGGCTCATTGAGTAAAGGCTTATTAATGAAGCATAATGCATGACCTCACACAGTTTGCGATTGATTCAAGTACTTGGAGGCTTTGTCGTAGCTATTTTAGTCTTATATTTTCACACAATATAGAAAATTGAGCTAGTTTAACGTTGGCATTGGATTCGTGTCATTCTTAGCTCTGAATCAAAAGTTGTAAACGATTTAGTGTCGACATGTCAAGCTGATCGACCACTTAAAATATTCATTCTAAACTGATCATTGTTGCTCATTGAGTAGAGGCTTATTAATCAAGCATAATGCATGGCATCACACTGTTTGCAATAGATTCGATTACTTGGAGGCTTTGTGATAGCTATTTCAGTTTTCAATTTTGCTGCAGTATAGAAATTTGAGCGAGCTTAACGTAAGCTTTGGATTTGTGTCATTATGAGCTCTGAATCAATAGTTACGGGCGATTTTGTGCGGAGATGTCAAGTTTACCGATTAGTTAAAATGATAATTCTAAACAAATCATTTGTGCTCATTGAGTAAAGGCTAATTAATGAAGCATAACGCATGGCATCACATAGTTTGTAATAGATTGGATAACTTGGACGCTTTGTCGTAGCTATTTTAGTTTAAAATTTTTTCACAATATAGAAAATTGAGCTACCTTAACCTGGGTGTTGGATTCATGTCATTTTGAACTCTAAATCGAAAGTTATAGATGATTTAGAGCGGACATGTCAAGGTGATCTGCCAATTAAAATGATCATTCTAAATTGATCATTGGTGCTCATTGAGTAAAGCCTTATTAATGAAGCATAATGCGTCACATCACACAATTTGCGGTAGATTCAAGTACTTGGAGGCTTTGTTGTAGCTATTTCAGTCTTAAATTTTCACACAATATAGAATACTGAGGTAGTTTAACGTGGATGTTGGATTCGTGTCATTCTTAGTGCTTAATCAAACGTTATAGACGATTTAGTGTGGACATGAAAACCTGATCAGCTAGTTAAAATGATCATTCTAAACTTATCATTGGTGCTCATTGAGTAAAGGCATATTAATCAAGCATAATGCATGGCATCACGCTGTTTGCGATAGATTTGATTACTTGGAGGCTTTGTCATAGCTATTTCAGTCTTAAAGTTTGTCACACTATAGAAATTTGAGCGAGCTTAACGTGAGCATTGGCTTCGTGTTATTTTGAGCTCTGAATCAACAGTGACGGGTGATTTTGTGCGGACATGTCAAGTTGACCGACTACTTAAAAGGATCATTCTAAACTAATCATTGGTGCTCATTGAGTAAAGGCTAATTAATGAAGCATAATGCATGGCATCACGCAGTTTGCGATAGATTGGATTACTTAGAAGCTTTGTCGTAGCTATTTCAGTCTTTAATTTTTTTACAGTATAGAAAATTGAGATACCTAAATGTGGGTGTTGGATTCGTGTCATTCTGAAATCTGAATCAAAAGTTATAGACGATTTAGTGAGGACATGTCAAGCTGATCGGAAAGTTAAAGTTATCTTTCAAAATTGATCATTGGTGCTAATTGAGAAAAGGCTTATTAATCAAGAATAATGGATGGCATCACCCTGTTTGCGATATATTTGATTACTTGGAAGCTTTGTCTTGGCTATTTCCATGTTAAATTTGGTCACACTATAGAAAATTGAGTGAGTTTAACATGGGCATTCGATTCGTGTCATTCTTAGCTCTGAATCAATAATTACGGGCGACTTTGTGTGGACATATCAAGTTGACCGACTAGTTAAAATGATCATTCTAAACTAATCATTGGTGCTCATTGAGTACAAGCTTATTAATGAAGCATAATGCATGGCATGAAGCAGTTTGCGATAGATTGGATTACTTGGAGGCTTTGTCGTAGCTATTTTAGTCTTAAGTTTTTTCACAATATAGAAAATTGAGCTACCGTAACCTAGACGGTGGATTCGAGTTATAGACGGTTATAGATGGTTTAGTACGGACATGTCAAGCTGATCAACCAGTTAAAATGATCATTCTAAACTGATCATTGTTGCTCATTGAGTAAAGGCTTATTAATCAAGCATAATGCATGGCATCACCCTGTTTGGGACAGATTCGATTACTTGGAAGCTTTGTCTTGGCTATTTCAGTCTTATATTTGGTCACATTATAGAAATTTAAGCGAGCATAACGTGAGAATTGGGTTCATGTCATTCCGAGCTCTGAATCAATAGTTACGGGTGATTTTGTGCGGACATGTAAAGTTGACCGACTAGTTAAAATTATCATTCTAAACTAATCATTGGTGCTCATTGAGTAAAGACTTAATGATGAAGCCTAATGCATGGCATCAAGAAGTTTGCGATATATTGGATTACTTCGATGCTTTGTCGTAGCTATTTCAGTCTTAAATTTTTTCACAATATTGAAAATTGAGTGCACTTAACGTGAGTGTTGGATTCGTGTCATTCTGAGCTCTAAAACAAAAGTTATAGAAAATTTAGTGCGGAAATGTCAAGTTGATCTTCCAATTAAAATGATCATTCTAAAATGATCATTCTAAACTGATCATTGGTGCTCATTGAGTAAATGCTTATTAATGAATCATAATACGTGACATCACACCGTTTGCCGTAGATTCAAGTACTTGGAGGCAAAGCAAGTTGGAGGCAAACCTCGCCGATCAAATTGACATGTTTGCACTAAATCGTCCGTAGCTTTTGATTTGTGACAAAATTTAATGCCATAATAGCTATGGCAAACCTCCAATTCATCCAATCTATCCCAAACTGCGTGATGCCATGTATTATGCTTCATTTATAAGCCTTCACTCAAAAAGCCCCAATGATAAGTTTAAATTGATCATGTTAACTAAAGATCAACTTGACATGCCAGCACTAAATCGTCCGTGACTTTTGATTTAGAGTTCAGAATGACACGAATCGACCACCCACGTTAGGCTAGCTCAATTTTCTATATTGTGACAAAATTTAAGACCGAAATAGCTACGACAAAGCCTCCAAATAATCCAATCTATCCCAAACTGCGTGATGTCATGCATCATGTATCATTTATAAGCCTTTACTCAACGAGCACCAATGATCAGTTCAGAAATATCATCTTAACTAGCTGAAGAACTTGACAAGTCCACAATAAATCGTCTTTAACTTTTGATTTAGAGCTCAAAATTACATAAATCCAACGCACAAGTTAAGCTAGTCAAATTTTCCATATTGTGACAACATTTGAGACCAAAAGAGCTACAATAAGGTCTCCAATTAATCTAATGTATCCCAAACTACGTGATGCAATGCATTATGTTTCATTTATTATTCTTCAATCAAGGAGCACCAATGATGAGTTTAGAATGATCATTTTAACTGGCCAATGAACTTGACATGTCGGCACTAAATTGTCCGTAACTTTTGATTTAGAGTTCAAAATGATAAGAATCCAATGCCCACTTTAAGCTCACTCAATTTTTTTGTGTCAAAATTTAAGATCAAAATAGCTACGATAAAGCCTCCAAGTAGCCCAATCTATCCCAAACTGTGTGATGCCATGCATTCTGTGCTTCATTTATACCCCTTTACTCAATGAGCAGAAATGAACAGTTTAGAATGATTATTTTAACTAGCTGATCAACTTTACTTGTCCGAAATAATCGTCTTTAACTTTTGATTTAGATCCCAAAATGACATGATTTCAATGCCCACGTTAAGCTAGCCCAATTTTACAGATTATGACAATATTTGAGACTGAAAGAGCTACAAAAAGGCATCCAAGTAATCCAATGTATCCCAATACGCTATTCCATGCATTATGCTTCATTTATAAGCCTTTACTC
>JAEVFF010001788.1:0-30203 GCA_018901945.1 Pugionium dolabratum | reverse complement strand
GCAGACTTCTCGGAGAAGTCTGCTTTGATAGGAATAAAATGTTTTTCTCTCCAAAGCAATGTTTATTCCTATCAAAGCAGACTTCTCGGAGAAGTCTGCTTTGTAATATACTTACAAAGAGGACTTCGAGAAGTCTGCTAGAGAAGTCTGCTTTGTAATATATTTACAAAGCAGACTTTTCGTAACTATATGAACTGAAAAAATAACCAAAAGCAAAACACGAAAACTAACCTTCGATCTTGGTTTTTTAGCTACGCGACTTAAATGATGACCGATATAAACTCCCAGAAGCTTGATTTAACGGATAATGATGAATGTTTGCAAAGTTGGAAGCTTTTGAATGTAGAGTGAAGAGAGAAATTGGAAGAAAATGAGAGAGAAAATGAAAGAGGTTGAGATGAATGAGATTTGATGAAGGAATAGAGGTATAAAGGTGGGTGTGTCGATAGAATTAAGAGCTCCCAACAACCACGACAATGGTGGTTGTGTGACATGAAGACGATGGCATTTTCGTAGTATTTTTGAAAAATTTGGTCATAATGGTCTTTGTGTTGTTTTTGTTTTTTTTTTAAGTTAATGGCAAAGTTGTAAATAAAGTTATTGTTGAAGGATAAAACAGGGATAAAAAGTTAGTTTTGCAAAAAAAAGTGTAAATTGTCAAACTTGCAATTGAAGACAAATTTTAGGTCATTTTTGCAAATGCCCCAGTTAAATTTTAGCCATATATATTTATGCAATAAATTTAGTGAATTATTGATTAAATTAATGTAGTAAAATATTTTGCATATGTTAATTTACAATTGAAACTTTGCGATATATTTATAAGATAATCAAAACATCAACACAAGTATCTAATATTTTATTAAAGTAACAATAATAATTTAATGCGATTAAATTTTTTATAGTTATAATATAACTGGTATAAATGTTTTTCGTTACTAGTGTTACAAATTCAATAAAAATCGATTTTAAAATTTTAAATTATGTCAACATTTTAAACCAAATGAGTAGAAAGAAATCTACAAAATATTCTAAGCAAATTGTTATTAAATATCAATTAAATAATATAAAAGACATCTTCTATTGATAATAATATTTGATATTAATAAAAAATCAATATCAGTCAAAATATTGGTTAAAATGCAACGGACATCAAAATCTTTTTAATAAGCTCATATATTAAATTTTGTTGAAAATAATATGTGATTCATATGTTAACTTAAAAGTTATTTCGGTGCATATAGTTAATTTAATAAAAATAAATATTAATGTCAATTTCTTATTCTTATTAATGTAATTTATGAATAATTTTGTTGTTTAAAAAATTAAAATAATCATATGTAGTTTTGTTTTTTTTATATTTATTTAGTATGTTAAACTACCAACCCACTTAACAGTTTTTTAGAGATGTTGGATTAAGATTGTGTATTTGTTTTCATTAAAGTGTTAGAATATTTATCTAATTTTTATTTTAGGATGTGTTTAAAACTAAAAATGTTATAATTACAGTGTAAATTATATTGGAGTACTTATAAAATTTTTATTTATGAAGTAAATAAGAAAACAATGTAAAGAATAAAATGAAATTAAAATAATAATGTTTAGAAAAATATAGAAATACAGAATTTTAAAAAAAAATTAAATGAATAATATTTTAAAACTCACATAAACAAAATATAATATTTTAGATTAAATTTATCGTTTTCCAATTATGAATATATCATATTTTAACGGATTTTTTATCCAATAACTGATAGAAGACAAAATTGTATGTAATAATAATAAGAGAAAGTGGAATGCAAAAACAAGCAAATATTAGAATTTCATCAGCGTTTTTTGGAGCAGATTTGGGATTGATCCGCTCGAGTTGAATGATTTAATTTTCACTTCTTATATAGTCTTTTAAAGCCCCAAAATCTAAAAATCTTTTGCAATGTAAAATTGGAGGATTAAAATGAAATATTTGAGTTTTGATAGGATTCATAAAATTTTTAGTCTCAGATTCGATCGATCTACTCCGTTAATTATTGCTCTAAAAAAAATTTAAACGAAACTCGATGATTTTCAATAATCATAACATTTGATTTGTACGCTTATATACAACACGATTATGAGTCTATTTTAATATTATTCTTATTTTGCATTTCATATTTGCAACTACCAAAAAAATATAACGTAATTGTTTACTTCGTATTTCAATTTTCAAAAATTTGTTTGGCTTTGTGTGGAAGAAATAATGACAAAAAATTTGATAGGAAGATGTAAAAATTTAGTTTAAAATCAAAACATTTAAAGAAATAGATATCACTCAAACAATATTAAAATTTTTGATTTTTTATTTCACACCTCCAATTAGATAACTTATAAGTTTAAAATTGAGTTGAGAATTATAAATGTTAGAGAGTCATATGGAAAATGATTTTTTATAGTTTGGTTTATAATGCATAACAATGGAGATATGAATATTTATGGTAAAGAAATTGTAAAAAAATAAAATATCAATTGCTCGTTCAAATAATGAAATTTTAAGCAGTCTTTGGAATGTAGACACAATGAGCCCTCAAATCATCTTTCTTCTTTAAATATTGAGATTCTTTGCCAATAAGATATGGTCTGTCCGAAATATATTTGATGAGCTTATCGTGACAAATTTTTCCTTATTGGACAAGACTATGACAACATATATTAGAGATAATTGCGTTTCCGAAAACAACATCAATTACATCCAATGCACATTTAGGAGTGATTTTAGTAAGACATATATTCCATAATGATTTCGCTTACCAAAGCGAAAACCACGAATATGGTAGTCATATGATAGTTAATTTTAGCCATATCTATTTATGCTATAAATTTAGTGAATTATCGATTAAATGACTGTAGTAAAAGATTTTGCATATATTAATTTACAATTGAAACTTTGCGATCTATTTATAAGAGAATCTAAACATCATCACATCTATCTAATATTTTATTAAAGTAACCGTCATAAGTTAATGCGATTAAATTTTTTATAGCTATAATATAACTGTTATAAATGTTCTTCGTTACTAGTGTTAGAAATTCAATGAAAATCGATTCTTAAATTTTAAATTATGCCAACATTTTAAACCAAATGAGTAGAAAGAAATCTATAAAATATTCTAAGCAAATTGTTATTAAATATCAATTAACTAATTTAATAAAAATATAAAGACATCTTATGTTTATAACAATATTTGATATTAATAAAAAATCAATATCAGTCAAAATATTGGTTAAAATGCAACGGACATCAAAAACTTTTTAAGAGGCTCGTATATTAAATTTTGTTGAAAATAATATGTGATTCATATGTTAACTTAAAAGTCATCTCAGTGTATATTCTTAATTTAATGAAAATAAATAGAGTATAGTGGAAATTGTTATCGGTCTTGATGCAAAGGCTGGGTTTCGCAAGGAGGTGGATAGATTGGGTCAATGACTTGTGTTAACACAGTCACTTATCGGGTGTTAATAAATGCAACCCCAAAGGATCGACTAGTCTCTCTTTGTGGACTACGACAAGGTGACCCCTTCTCGCCATACCTATTTATCTTGTGCACAAAAGTTTTAATCGCCAGTCTCAATGCGTCGGAATCAGCAAAAGACATCACAGACATTCGTGTGGCTCCTACAAGCCCAGCGATATCGCATCTACTGTTTGTAGATTATAGCCTTTTCTCTGGAAAGCCTCAATTGAACAGTGCATCAAAATTTCCAGCATTTTGGACGTCTACTTGAGAGCCTCGGGGCAAAAGATCAACTACGAGAAATCGACCATAGTCTTTGGGAAGAAGGTACCAATTACAACCCAATCAGCCATCAAAGATAAATTGGAGATTCAAAGAGCCGGGGGCATAGGAAAATACATGAGAATCCCAAAAAATCTGAAAGGATCAAGAGCCCAAATATTTGCCTATGTTATAGAATGAATCCAACAAAGAATAAATGGATAGTCGACATGGCTCCTCTCTCGAGGAGACAAAGAAGTCATGATAAAATTTGTGGCGATTGCCATACCACATACATGATGTCATGCTTTATGCTCCCAAAATCCTTGTGTAAAAAGTTTATCAGTGCAATTAGCAATTTTTGGTAGGCACCGAGAGGTTCTATGTCATGCATTCACTGGCTTCCGTGGGAAACTTTATGCCTCCTCAAATCAAAGGGTGGCATTGGATTTAAGAATTTTGAATACTTTAACAAAGCACTCCTAGCAAAACAACTGTGGCGCCTGGAGAGAGCCCTTATATCGCTAGTGCACGAGTCCTAAAGGGCCGATATTTCAAGGAGACTCATGACTTCCAGGCAAAGAAACCTAACCATGCATCTTACAAATGGAGGAGCATTTGGTCAGCCAAAGATCTTACAGAAAAGGAGCAAGGAAAATATTGGGAAACAACACAGAGGCCTAAATATGGTACGATCCTTAGATCCCCGACATACTCCCAAGAGCCCCCAACAATCTCCGACAACCCCGCTTCCCTGAGCTAAGGGTATCAAATCTTATCCACACAGAGAACGGGCGATGGAAGATCCACGAACTGAGAAGGTACTTCACCCCGGAGGATGTAAGATTAATTATGTCCATATTACCTATTAGCCGGATGGAACAAAGTAAGTTTTGTTGGCACTTCACGAAATCTGGGATTATACGGTGAAATCGGGCTATGAGACCCTTCAGAAATGTAGATCAGCCAAGATGACACTCTTACTCCAACGACCGTTGCTATCTCTGCTTAAACATGCAATAAAGAGGATTAAAATTCCGAGGAAATTACAATATTTTCTCTGGCAATCTCTTTTAGGGGTTCTAGCCACCCATTGGCGGTTTTATTATCGTCTCATCCGAGGAGAAGGGACATGCAAGATCTGTGGTTGTGAAACGGAATGTATTAACCATGCTTTGACTACCTACTCTAGCGCATGCCGAAGGAATCTATACTGGACTCTGACATTCGGAGCTTCCCATGGATATTATGATTGTTGAAAACCATCAAGTTTTGATTTATATTTTTATTTCGAACTATAATTAAAAGACTAGATCGATCGAATTGGAGATCGAAAATTTTATGAATCCTATTAAAAACTCAAATATTTTATTTAAATCATCCAATTTAACATTGCAAAAGACTTTTAAATTTTGGGGCTTCAAAACGGAAATGTATCCTATATTATAAGTGAAAACTAAATCATTTAAGTTCAACAGATCAATCCTAAATCTATTCCAAGCGACGTAGATGAAATTATAATATTTGCTCGTGTTTGCATTCCACTTTCTCCTATTATTATTACATACAATGTTGTCTTCTATCTTTGATTCTTTAAGAAAATCTGTTAAAATGATAAAATAGGTTAGTTTTTTGCAGTTAACCATGAATTTTTTCCAAAACAAAATTTTCGAGAAGTCTGTTTTATCGGGAATAAAATTCACAAATTTCTTGAGAAATGTGTTTTGGTGACAAAAATGTTAGTGTTTTGCAATTGACCATGAATTTTTTTTAAAGACTTTTTGAGAAATCTGGTTTGTCGGGAATAAAACTCGCAGACTTCTCGAAAAATCTACTTTGATGACAAAATGTTAGTTTTTTGCAATTGATCATGAATTTTTTCTAAAGTACACTTTTCGAGAAGTTTGTTTTGTGATGAAAATATAAAATTATGAAAAAAAATTAGTGATGTATTTTTGAAAGAAAAACTTATTTTTAATATTTTTGAATTTTTCATGATTTAAAAAATATGAAGAGAATAAAAAAGAGTAACAAGGTTTGTAGAAATAATTTATAAAATAAACAGACGAAAATTACAAATAAAAAGAAATCTGAAAACAAAGAAAACAAGAGAACTTTGAGATGATGCACAAAGAGATAAGTAGTTGTTTTTTTAGACCAAGATAATTATTAGTTCGGATCTATTTTTGCAATTGACTTCTATCCATCATCAATCATCGCCAATCTAACTGAGTCACCGACGGAGTCAGAATCAAACGATCCTTTTCTCTCATCTCTTGGAACCTCAACACCGAGTCCCTTACCCTGCAACATCCTTGTGTTCAGTCCTTGCTCATTTAGCACCGGAAGCAATATCGGAACTCGTCCGAACCCTAGCCCTTCCACCACCGAGTTCCAGCCACAATGCATTAAAAATCCACCTACTGACTCGTGACTCAGTAATTTCACCTGCGGAACCCACCCAACCTGAATCAGTCCTCTTCCCTCAACTCGTTCCTCGAACCCGTCAGGAATCTGTGGCTCCACTTGAGTCGACTCGTTTCTTAGAACCCAAACGAAAGACACTTGATTTTTCCAATCCAATCGCTAATTCAGCTAGTTCCTCCTGAGGAAGACTCGCCTCGGTGCCTAGTGATACATAAACCACTGAGTTGACTTGCTGCTTATCGAGCTATTCCTTTATATGATCCATGTAGAATCACCGTCAACTTGGTCTTCAATAACCGGAGGCAGAAACCCCGTCGGAATTACTGGTTTACGATACAAATCTCGTAGTACACCAAACCATACCGGTTCAAACTCAGGGCAGCTACGGATGAAAACCACATCGCTCTCGGCAATTGAGTAACCGAACCAGACCGAGTCAGAGACTCCGGTGGAATGTGATGCGGAAAAACTCACAATCTTTTAAGCAATTAAACGAAGAAGATTTATGTTCATAAAACACAAATCCTGTTCCCATCTGCAGAGAATCTGATTGAAGAAAAGATTCTCAAACTAAGAATGAGCAAGAAAACATAGGAAAAAGAGATAAAGAAGAAGAAATTTTCTTTTGATTTCTGGATGCCTTTTACAAAGTGTCGATCATAGATTTTTATAGCTGAGTTCAGTACAAAACAAAGTATTGTTAACCATTGATTACTAACAACTTTCTATCGTTAAATCTCCACCTTACACGTATCATATTTCCTATATCAAATCCTCCTTGTTTGACAAAAATTTGACCTCAAGGTTTAAACTTGAAAACTTCTTCAACACTTCTGAAAAAAACTTTTCCGTTGCTGGACTGAAATCTCATCAATTCCAACATCAAAAGTACTGAAACTTTTCTGCTTTTGTATTTAAAGTCTTTGAACATTTCAGTTTCTTCTTCTTTGGCTGGTGGGATTTTCGTTTTCTTTGGAGCATTTTGTCAAGCACTTCGCGTGCATCTTTTTTGTTATTGATAGTTTCCACCTCAAATTGTGAGCATAACCAAGTCGTCCTCCACATTACATATGGCAGTTCATCACAAATATCTCCTGATCTACTACGAAATTTAAGGCAAGGTTCCAAGTGAGAAACTAATACCTGAAGATGTGCCATATAATCGATTGTCAAGTTAAAATCAACAGTATTCCTCGATTCGTCTTCTGAAACCAAATCAGTTACAACAAATGAGTCTCATGCACAAGGGATTCGTAGCTCTTTGGTATCTGTTTCCAAATCAGATTCCTTGATTTGAATCTTTTCTGATACTTCCAATGAAACCGAATATTGATTTGTTTCTTGTGCCACCGGAATTGAATCTATGTGGTGATTCTCTCTTTGTTGTGGAATCGTTTCTGCCGAATCTTCACAAGTGAGTTTGAATTTCCCCAAGCTGTAGTGACTGTTTTTCTAGGATGAGCTTGCTCGTAAAGCCATCCAACTAACAAGCATTGTTTAATAGACTGGGGCTCAAACATGCGAACATTCATTTGCATATCTTCTCTCAATCCATCAAGATATGCATTGACCAAATAATTTTCAGGTAGATTAGTTCTTCTTTGAATAAGCTCAAACCGTTCATGATAATCTTCAATGCCTGCTGTTTCTTGAAGTTTATTCAGTTCAACAACTGGATCATAAACTTCGTGCACCGTCGATTCTTTCAGTAACCCTAGATCTCGTGATTCCACCATTGATTCCGAGGTCGGTTGAGCTCTGATACCATTGATGCGGAAAAACTCACAATCCTTTAAGCAATTAAACGAAGAAGATTTATGTTCATAAAACACAAATCCTGTTCCCATCTGCAGAGAATCTGATTGAAGAAAAGATTCTCAAGCTAAGAATGAGCAAGAAAACATAGGAAAAAGAGATAAAGAAGAAGAAAATTTCTTTTGATTTCTGGATGCCTTTTACGAAGTGCCGATTATTGATTTTTATAGCTGAGTTCAGTACAAAACAAAGTATTGTTAACCATTGATTACTAACAACTTTCTATCGTTAAATCTCCACCTTACACGTATCATATTTCCTATATCAAATCCTCCTTGTTTGACAAAACCTTGACCTCAAGGTTTAAACTTGAAAACTTCTTCAACACTTCTGAAAAAAACTTTTCCGTTGCTGGACTGAAATCTCATCAATTCCAACATCAAAAGTACTGAAACTTTTCTGCTTTTGTATTTAAAGTCTTTGAACATTTCAGTTTCTTCTTCTTTGACTGGTGGGATTTTCGTTTTCTTTGGAGCATTTTGTCAAGCACTTGGCGTGCATCTTGTTTGTTATTGATAGTTTCCACCTCAAATTGTGAGCATAACCAAGTCGTCCTCCACATTACATATGGCAGTTCATCACAAATATCTCCTGATCTACTACGAAATCTAAGGCAAGGTTCCAAGTGAGAAACTAATACCTGAAGATGTGCCATATAATCGATTGTCAAGTTAAAATCAACAGTATTCCTCGATTCGTCTTCTGAAACCAAATCAGTTACAACAAATGAGTCTCATGCACAAGGGATTCGTAGCTCTTTGGTATCTGTTTCCAAATCAGATTCCTTGATTTGAATCTTTTCTGATACTTCCAATGAAACCGAATATTGATTTGTTTCTTGTGCCACCGGAATTGAATCTATGTGGTGATTCTCTCTTTGTTGTGGAATCGTTTCTGCCGAATCTTCACAAGTGAGTTTGAATTTCCCCAAGCTGTAGTGACTGTTTTTCTAGGATGAGCTTGCTCGTAAAGCCATCCAACTAACAAGCATTGTTTAATAGACTGGGGCTCAAACATGCGAACATTCATTTGCATATCTTCTCTCAATCCATCAAGATATGCATTGACCAAATAATTTTCAGGTAGATTAGTTCTTCTTTGAATAAGCTCAAACCGTTCATGATAATCTTCAATGCCTGCTGTTTCTTGAAGTTTATTCAGTTCAACAACTGGGTCATAAACTTCGTGCACCGTCGATTCTTTCACTAACCCTAGATCTCGTGATTCCACCATTGATTCCGAGGTCGGTTGAGCTCTGATACCATTGATGCCGAAAAACTCACAATCCTTTAAGCAATTAAACGAAGAAGATTTATGTTCATAAAACACAAATCCTGTTCCCATCTGCAGAGAATCTGAATGAAGAAAAGATTCGCAAGCTAAGAATGAGCAAGAAAACATAGGAAAAAGAGATAAAGAAGAAGAAATTTTCTTTTGATTTCTGGATGCCTTTTACAAAGTGCCGATTATAGATTTTTATAGCTGAGTTCAGTACAAAACAAAGTATTGTTAACCATTGATTACTAACAACTTTCTATCGTTAAATCTCCACCTTACACGTATCATATATCCTATATCAAATCCTCCTTGTTTGAGAAAACCTTGACCTCAAGGTTTAAACTTGAAAACTTCTTCAACACTTCTGAAAAAAACTTTTCCGTTGCTGGACTGAAATCTCATCAATTCCAACGTCAAAAGTACTGAAACTTTCCTGCTTTTGTATTTAAAGTCTTTGAACATTTCAGTTTCTTCTTCTTTGGCTGGTGGGATTTTCGTTTTCTTTGGAGCATTTTGTCAAGCACTTGGCGTGCATCTTGTTTGTTATTGATAGTTTCCACCTCAAATTGTGAGCATAACCAAGTCGTCCTCCACATTACATATGGCAGTTCATCACAAATATCTCCTGATCTACTACGAAATCTAAGGAAAGGTTCCAAGTGAGAAACTAATACTTGAAGATGTGCCATATAATCGATTGTCAAGTTAAAATCAACAGTATTCCTCGATTCGTCTTCTGAAACCAAATCAGTTACAGCAAATGATTCTGATGCACAAGGGATTCGTAGCTCTTCGGTATCTGTTTCCAAATCAGATTCCTTGATTTGAATCTGTTCTGATACTTCCAATGAAACCGAATATTGATTTGTTTCTTGTGCCACCAGAATCTATGTGGTGATTCTCTCTTTGTTGTGGAATCGTTTCCGCCGAATCTTCACAAGTGAGTTTGAATTTCCCCAAGCTGTAGTGACTGTTTTTCTAGGATGAGCTTGCTCGTAAAGCCGTCCAACTAACAAGCATTGTTTAATAGACTGGGGCTGAAACATGCGAACATTCATTTGCATATCTTCTCTCAATCCATCAAGATATGCATTGACCAAATAATTTTCAGGTAGATTCGTTCTTCTTTGAATAAGCTCAAACCGTTCATGATAATCTTCAATGCCTGCTGTTTCTTGAAGTTTATTCAGTTCAACAACTGGATCATTCACTTCGTGCACCGTCGATTTTTTCTGTAACCCTAGATCTCGTGATTCCACCATTGATTCCGAGGTCGGTTGAGCTCTGATACTATTGATGCGAAAAAACTCACAATCCTTTAAGCAATTAAATGAAGAAGATTTATGTTCATAAAACACAAATCCTATTCCCATTTGCAGAGAATCTGTTTGAAGAAAAGATTCTCAAGCTAAGAATGAGCAAGAAAACATAGGAAAGAGAGATAGAGAAGAAGAAATTTTCTTTTGATTTCTGGATGCCTTTTACAAAGTGTCGATCATAGATTTTTATAGCTGAGTTCAGTACAAAACAAAGTATTGTTAACCATTGATTACTAACAACTTTCTATCGTTAAATCTCCACCTTACACGTATCATATTTCCTATATCAGAATCTACCTCCGTCTTCTCAACGTACCTCGTGACCTCATGATAACGAAATACGATGTTTGACTGAAATGGGATCCACGGTGGAATCACCGTGAAATCTTCCGGCGTAGATCTGAAATCATCTATCAAAGATGAAGGCGGTCCCATGAAGCAAAGAGCGGCAGCATTGAAAAGACTAAAGTAACCCTTGGAGATTCCAAGCTCCGCCGTAATTGGTTTGAGCCAATGAGAAGCGTAGTCATATATGATCCAATCCGGACAAGACCGTCGAAGAAACTCTGTTAACGGTTTCTGAAGAAGATCGAAGGCGACTTTGAGAGATTGTTGCTTATTGTAAGAAACATCCATGGAGGATTCTGAGGAAGGACACAAGTAATTTGGGAAGAGAGATTCGATGTTAATTTGGGAAGTCGGTTGATGTTTCTCGGTGTTGATATGAAAGAAACCTTGTGACCTTTTTGAGCAAGCGATTTTGAGAGACTAAGAAAAGGAATGAGATGACCCATTGCCCGCCATGGAAACATGGCTACATGTAGAACTCCTTCTCCCTTCTCTTCCATTTTTGTTGTTGTTTATCTCGCACATCTCCCCTAAATCATCTGCATGACTATATATTCGAACAATATTATAATAAAATATCTGAATTTGTTTATTCCGTCCGAAAGTATGTCATTTTGTTTTCTTCCCTTTTTGGGTCAAACATGTCATGTTTTAAGAAAATATCAAACTGTCTTTAAGAAAAGGGAATAATGGTTTGAAAAAGACATACGAGCAAGTATTGAGTTGAAAAGACACAACGGAGAGGATTAGCCAAGATATCCGCATGTTGGTTCGATGTAGACACATGAATAATCTTGAGGGTTACGCCTTCCAAGTAGCCCGATTTTGGTCCGATAACATATGGCCCATCATGTTAAAATCTCAATGTCAGAGAGTGGATGCACTATTACCGAGGAGTCGCCGGGAAAACTCAGTGACACGTCCGATCTCGCCAACTATCGAGCGCGGTAGTGAGCCTCCCTAGGAGAAGCATTATGAGCATTTATGAGTATTGATGGCAAACAATGATTACAATGTTGAAGATTAGGCGAGCTGAGGATATAAAAGAGAAAGATGGCGCCATAATTTGGAGGAAATAATTAATTAGTTCGGAAGTTATCTGCTTTGTAACCTAACTGATTCATAAACCGTTCAAACCTTTCTTTTCTCTATTAAAAGTCTGAACACTAAAAATTGATCTACTAAGTTCTAATATAAGAACCGAGATACAACAATTGGCGCCGTCTGTGGGGAGCTCGTTACAAACAAAGTCACGTACTCCGCCAAAAGATGGAAGAAACACCTTTCCCTTGACTCCTGGAGCAGGTACCTTCAAGATCCGTTGCTCGCCGTACGAAGGTACCTCAGACCCAAGAGAGTTCATGATCGCGTTCATTATCGCGATGGACCGAGCTCACTTCATGTTGGAAGAAAAAGAGGCGGGTTACTGCCAATTGTTCGTCAAGAATCTAGAAGACACCGTGCTGAGCTGGTTCTCCAATCTCGAAGTCAATTCGATCGACAGCTTCCGACAACTGTCGACGATCTTCTTCAAACACTATTCTATGTTTTTCAAAAAGGGAGCATCAAACGCCGATCTCTGGAACTTGACTCAAGGGCCGAAGGAACCGCTGCGAGACTACATCACCAAGTTCAAAATGGTCGTTTCCAAGATGACGGTAAGCGACGATGCTGCGATCGCCGCCCTCCGCAACAGAATATGGTTTGACTCGCGATTCCAAGATGACCTGATGTTGATGCGTCCAACGAATTTGGAGGATGCACTGCATCGGGCCAGTGGTTTCATCGAGGTCAAAGAAGAGCGTGCCGCACTGGAAAAGAAATATGCTGCACTGAAAGCTCCCCCGAGCAAGGACCATCCGAAAGAGGATATCCTCAAACCACAACAACACTGCGATAGAGGGGACCAACGAGATGACAAGCACCGATCTAGCGCATACGTCATTGCTCCTCATGAAGACAAGCTTCCGTGGAACAAATATGCCCATCCGAATCACAAGCTCGATGATGCCAGAATGAATAGCTGGAATCACACCCCTGACTCGAAGGCATACTGCAAATTCCACAAACGCTCTGGACACTCAACGGCAGAATGTCACGGACTGCTGAAATTGCTACAGTACAGAGAACTACCTTCGAGGGACATGCAGAGAACCATGCTTCCAAAGCGAACAGTCGAAGACTGACCTGAAGATCTGCCCCCCGCTCCCAAGCGACGAATTAATATGATCATGGGCAGCCTTCTGACGTGTAACGACTCGGTGCGTTCTATCCAAAAACATAAGCGCCACACGACCACCTCACTCAAATGGCCAACTCTAGACGAGAGGGGACCAACCATCTCGTTCACAAAAGACAACACCCTTGGGATCGATCAGCCGTACAATGACCCCCTAGTCATTGAGCTCCAAGTCGGAGATTGCGAAATCTATAGAGTGTCATCGACACCAGGAGCTCGGTTGATCTGATCTTCAAAGAAGCCTTGCGAAAGATGGATGTCAAAGATGAGGAGATCAAACCAGCGACGAGACTGATACAAGCCTTGAATCAAGGCCGTAGCACTTACGGACTGGTTGGAGAATATTAGGCGAGAAACTCGGCCTTAGGCTTCTGGATAGGGGTTTTCTGGTAGATATTGGATGGTGGGTGATACAAGCCTTGATTCAAGGATGTATGCGCGTGGGCTGTTTGTAGAAGATTAGGTGAGAAACTCAACCTTAGGCTTCTGGATGGGGGTTTTCTGGTTGGTAAAAGATGGAAGGGTGAAGTGAACCACACGAGGGGTGATGAACCTCGTGATAAATCACAAACTTAGAGCTAGGAGGGCTGGTCTCAACTAGGTTCTAAGCGCACAAGATTCTTGAGAGAAAACTTGTTGGAAAAAGTTCTATCTTTATTAATATCAAAAAGGTTGTCGAACTACAATGCTGGAAGGAGCCTTATTAATATGCTCGACAGCTTGACCTTCTAGGGTCGACTCAAATAAAGAAAAGGAAAGTTTACAAAAGTGCACAAAAGGAAAAGATACAAAAGTGCATAACCGAAAAAGGACCTATTCCTAAAATGTTCTTGACTCAAAAATGTAAAGCATCTAGATCCTACCCTGCAAAACAGAAAGAGGCATATATTGAATTGAAACTTACCTTAACTTACCTCACGGCCAAGAAATGGAAGGTGGCCGTCCTTGTGGCATGCACGCGCCTTGCTCCTAGTCTTCGACTTGGAGTAGGGTTAAAAATCTTTGGGCCTTGACCTCTCTTGCCACTAAAGCCCAAGTCTCTGATGTTCCTTGTGTTGTTGAGAAGCCTTTGGACTCTACTTTGCTCTTCCGGCCCATTGTCCTTAGATGATCTTCCTCTAGGAGCTTGTAGACCCATAAGCTGAATTTGTGGAAGAGTGCCCTTGATCTGCTTCTTGTCATTGCTCCTTGAGGTACTACTGGTGTAGATACTTCTTCTAGGTGCATGTCCAGGAGCTGGTAGCTCATTTGGTCCGAGTCCTCTTGTGTGGAAGTGGAAATGCGCGTGTACTCGGCTGGATCGGCTGTACCGGCTGGATTGTGCGCGGTACTGGCCGGGATGCCTTCAGGACCGGCCAAGTTGATCCCGGAGTTGGCGGCATCACCAGAGGGACCGGCGGTGTCATCCACGTACCCACCAAGTGTGCCGGAAGCTTGGGCCTCTCTGATACAAGCCTTGATTCAAGGATGTATGCGCGTGGGCTGTTTGTAGAAGATTAGGTGAGAAACTCAACCTTAGGCTTCTGGATAGGGGATTTCTGGTTGGTAAACGGTGGAAGGGTGAAGTGAACCACACGAGGGGTGATGAACCTCGTGATAAATCACAAACTTAGAGCTAGGAGGGCTGGTCTCAACTAGGTTCTAAGCGCACAAGATTCTTAGAGAGAAAACTTGTAGGGAAAAAGTTCTACTTTATTAATAATCAAAAAGGTTGTCGAACTACAATGCTGGAAGGAGCCTTATTAATATGCTCGACAGCTTGACCTACTAGGGTCGACTCAAATAAGAAAAAGGAAAGTTTACAAAAGTGCACAAAAGGAAAAAATACAAAAGTGTATAACCGAAAAAGGACATATTCCTAAAATGTTCTTGACTCAAAAAATGTAAAGCAACTAGATCCTACCCTGCAAAACAGAAAGAGGCATATATTCGAATGTAAACTTACCTTAACTCACCTCACGGTCAAGAAATGGAAGGTGGCCGTCCTTGTGGCATGCACGCGCCTTGCTCCTAGTCTTCGACTTGGAGTAGGGTTAAATATCTTTGGCCCCTGACCTCTCTTGCCACTAAAGCCCAAGTCTCTGATGTTCCTTGTGTTGTTGAGAAGCCTTTGGACTCTAATTTCCTCTTCTGGCCCATTGTCCTTAGCTGCTCTTCCTCTAGGAGCTTGTCGACCCATAAGCTGAATTTGTGGAAGAGTGCTCTTGATCTGCTTCTTGTCATTGCTCCTGGAGGTACCACTGGGGTAGATACTTCCTCTAAGTGCATGTCCTGGAGCTGGTAGCTCATTTGGTCCGAGTCCTCTTGTGTAGAAGTGGAAGTGTGCGTGTACTCGGCTGGATGCCCTGTACCGGCTGGATTGTGCGCGGTACTGGCCGGAATGACTTCAGGACCGGCCAAGTTGATCCCGGAGTCGGCGGTGTCATCGGAGGGACCGGCGGTGTCATTCACGTCCCCACCAAGTGTGCCGGAAGCTTGGGCCTCTCCGCCGGCGATGCTGACCGGTCTGGTCCTATAGGTCGAGGGTCCGGCGGTACTGTCTGGTCCGGCAGACGTGCTAGATGGTCCTACTGTCTCGGTCAAGCTTCCTGGTCGGCCAGTCTGGTCTCCTGGCTGGATGTACGACCTGATGTCCTCATCAGCCTTGGTCAGTCCTCACGTGCCTTATGGCCTGGAATCTCACCGGCCTCTCCACGCGCTCCAACCTCTCGCCGATTGATGCGAGTTGTGTTTGGAGGGTAGTGAACATGGCCATCATGGCCTCAGTTGCATCCTGATTTCCTTCTCCATTGTGTGCTACAAAAGAAAACAAGTTATTCTGCTCCTAAAATCGATTAGGAGGATTTCTTTTGTAGTTTAAATAGAGATGCAAAAAGGAAAAACTGAAAAGGAAAAAACAGAAAAATGGAAACTTCTTAATAATTAATGCTAGTTGTTTTTGGTCGATTTTCTTTTGGTATTTTTCTATTTTTTTGTTTTGATTTTTAATTTTACTTAATGAGGAATGGAAATATGCTTTTAACAAAAAGAAAAGACGAAAATTGCAATGCAAAAATGAATCTAAACCCTAGTGATGCACGTAGGAGCTAGATGCACTCGGTTTGAACTTAGATATTATTTTTTTAATTTTCTTTGAATGAAACTTAAACTAATGCAAGAACTGGAAACAAGACTAATAGAAACAACCTGGTTTTAGCAGCTTTAAGTTCTGATACCAAAATGATACAAGCCTTGAATCAAAGCCGTAACACGCGTGGGCAGTTTAGAGAAGATTAGGTGAGAAACTCGACCTTAGGCTTTTGGATGGGGGTTTTCTGTTTGGTAATGGATGGAAGGGTGAAGTGAACCACACGAGGAGTGATGAACCTCGTGATAAATCACAACTTAGAAGCTAGGAGAGCTGGTCTCGACTAGGGTTCTAAGCGCACGAGTTCTTGAGAGAAAACTTGTAGGAAGAAAATTCGATCTTTATTATTATCAAAAAGGTTGTCGAAGCCGGCTTGACTGTGCGATGTACTGGCCGTATTGTCATCGAAGCCTGCCAGGTTGATCCCAGAGCCGGCGGCATCACCAATTGGGCAGGAGGTTTGGGACTATCACCGGAAAGGTTGATCGGTCTGGCCCGGCTGGTCGTAGGCCCGGCTGGTCGTAGGCCCGGCGGTACCGCTTGGGTCGGCAGGCACGCCTAACGGTCTGGCTGTCTCGGGCAAGCTATCTGGTCGGCCAATCTGGTGTCCTGGCCGGCCATACGATCTGGTGTCCCCATCGAAGACCAAGGCAATTCAACCACAGTCCAGGAGTGCAATAAGCAAGCCAAGTCTGTACCACTTCACCAAGTTGCTCCAGAGCATGAGCTCTCGTGGAAAAGCAGGTTAAAGCCCAAAAGAATGTAAACCTACTTCAAGTGCAAGACTAGGAGCTAGGTGCGTGCCTATCACAAAGTCGGCCACTTTCTATTTCTTTGCCAAAAGGTAAGAAGGTAAGTTTTACATTTCTATATATTACATTTTTCTTTTTTGTTGAGTCAAGAACATTAAGTAGTTTACTTTTCGGTTGTTTCCATTTGTTGTAATTTTCCTTTGTGCTGTTTTGTATCTTTTCCTTTTTTCTTTGTGGGACGACCCTAGAAGGTCAAGGCTTCTGAACATATTAATAAGGCTACTTCAGCATTGTAGTTCAACAACTTTTTTGCCCCATATTAATAAAGATACGAATTTTCTTCCAAAAAGTCTTTGCACACAAAGTTCTCTTGTTAGCTCTAGACCTAGTTGAGATCCGTACTCCTAGAGTTAGATTTGTGATTTATCACGAGGCCTCTCACACCTCGTGTGGTTCACTTAACGCCACCACCCCAAACACACATCCAAAACTTCCCTAAGAAGCCTAAGGCCGAGTTTCTCGCCTAAGCTCCTTGCACCCGGTCCGAGAGCATCACGGCCACGATCCTAAACTTGTATCATTTTGGTATCAGAGTTTAAGCTCTTAAAAACTAGGTTTTCTCTATCCTTTATTAAGATTTTGTCTGATTTCGTGCATTAATCTAGTTAGTTTCATTGAAAAAAAATTAAACTGATTGGCACCGAACCTCACATACGTGTATTGCTAGGGATTAGGATCAATTTCATTGCATCATAAGTTGTTTTTCCATTTTTGATAGATTGTGTTTCCATTACCACTAAGTTAGAAAAGATAAATAAAAAGAAACTACCAAAAAGAATATAGGAAATCACCTAGGATCTTAGGATATTCTCCTTTAATGTACATTTTTTTCAACACTTTCCTTTTTGCATTGTTTCATTTTTTCCTATTTATCTTTTTCTTGGTCGATTTCATCTACTATAAAAGCTAACTCCTAGAATAAATCTTGGAGCAACTCATTCTTTCATTCTTGTAGTACACGATGGCAGAGAATGGAATTCAAGATTGAAACCAAAGCCATGATGGCTCACCACGTTACAAACTCAACTCGCCTATATTGGAGAGAGATTTGAGCGTGTGGAGCAACCCATAAGGTTCCAAGCCATAAGGAACATGAGGGCTGGCAATGACCATGGCCACGCCAAAGCCTTTAACTGCCCTAGGCCACGGCCAGAGCAGGAAGGTCCCCTCCGGGATGAAAAGGAAGGCCACCGGCCTCACGGCTACAATCCTAGGCCCCCCATAGCAGCCAGAGGAGGAAGATGATGGCTACCAGTCATACGACCACCACCAACGGCCAAGAATACCTCCAAGGCATCAAGAAGATGGAGAGAACTACGCCTATAACTGGGTAACTCATCAAGATGTTAAGCTAACTCCTCCAAGTTTTGCAGGAAAAGTATACCCCGAGGCCTATCTAGATTGGGAGCGAAAGAGGGATCACATCTTTGATCATTACAACCAGCCAGCTCCTAGGAGAATCTCCATGGCAGTAGCTCAACTCACGGATAATGATCTCATATGATGGGATCGTGAGGTCTCTGATGAGAGGAAGAAGAGACTAAGGCCCGTAGACTCATGGGTCGACATGAAAGATCTCATGAGGCAAAAGTTTGTCCCTCCTTACTTTCACAGAGATTTGCAATGATGTTTTCGTACTCTTAAGCAGAGCACAAGGTCAGTAGAGGAGTACTATGAAGAGTTCGAGAAGCTAAGAAACATGCTGGAGCTCAGTGATGATGAGGAGGCATTGATGGCTCAGTTCTTGGATGGCTTGCAAGAGAGGATTAGCCGGAAGGTAGAAAGGCAAATCGACAGCGATTTCAAGGACCTTTTTCACGTCTCTGTTCAGGCTGAACAGCACATGAAACGCAAGGGCCAAGACCTACGCAATATGCCTAAGACACCTTGAGCACCAAGCAATGGCACCAGCAATCCAATGGACAAAGGCAAGAGCCTTGAGATCGAGTCAAGATGCAAGAGCAAGGCCCGTGAAAAAACTCGTGACCAACAAGAGCCAAGTAAGTCTTTTAACTGTCAAAGATCACGTGACTTCACTTGTTTCAAGTGTAGGGGACACGGCCACATTTCTAGGAAGTGCCCAAACAACCGAGTCATGTTGATCATGGAGGTTGGAGAGTACGAGTGTCAAGATGAAGAAGAGATGGAACCAGAAGGAGAGTATGGCAACATAGAGTATCCAGACGTGGGAGAAGTGTTGGTGACACAGCACATCTTAAGTGCAATGATCGACCCATTCAAAGGGAGAACATCTTCCACAGCCAATGTACCACCAAGGGAAAAGTATGCAACCTCATCATAGATGATGGCTCTTGTACTAACGTGGCCACTGTGTAGATGGTTGATAAGATAAGTCTTGAGAAGAATAAGCACCCCCTTCCATACCAGCTAAGATGGCTAGACGACAAGGTTGAGTTCAAGATCCATGAGCGAATGATGGTACCATTCAGTGTGGGTTGTTACCAAAACCAAGTCATCTTTGATGTGGTACCGTTGCAAGCTGGCTACCTTCTTTTAGGAAGACCATGGAAGTTTGATCGGGAAATAAAGCATGAAGGCAGGACCAACTTGTACATGTTTGTACATGACAAAAGGAAGGTAAGCCTAGCCCGTCTTACTCCTGCCCAGGTACATGAACTCAAACTACAAATGAGTAAGGAGAAGAGCTTAATTAAATCCAACTTTCTTATCCAGCCAAATCATGTCCAAATAGCTTTAGCCTCTAAGTACTTGATGCTTCTAATGGTCTTTAAGGAGGTTTTGAGTGCAGGGAAAGAAGAGGTAGAGGTACCTTCTGAAGTGGCCGACCTACTTAACCGGTTCCAAGATGTGTTTCCAGCTGGCCTGCCTCCATTAAGGGGCATTGAGCATCAAATTGATCTCGTGTCGGGAGCAGCCTTGCCCAACCTGCCAGCATACCGAATGAGCCCAGAGGAAGCAAAGGAGCTTGAGATACAAGTTAAGGAGCTCTTGGAGAAAGGGTATGTGCGAGAGAGACTCGGTCCATGTGTTGTACCAGTGCTGTTGGTTCCAAAGAAAGATGGAACATGCCGCATGTGTGTGGAATGTCGGACAATCAACAACATCACAGTCAAGTACCAGCACCCCATATCCCGGTTGGACGACATGCTAAATGAGCTAAGTGGAACCATGGTTTTCTCAAAAATAGACCTCAAAAGTGAGTACTACCAGGTCAGGATGAAGAAGGACGATGAATGGAAGACTGCCTTAAAAAAAAAGCAAGGACTCTACAAGTGGACAGTCATGCCATTTGGCTTGACCAATGCCCCAAGCACCTTCATGCCCCTTATGAACCAAGTTCTTATGGCGTACATCAGTAAGTTTGTTGTTGTTTATTTTGACGACATTCTAGTTTATACTAAGTGTCTCAAAGACGATATTTCACACCTTGAGATGCTGCTAAGGACCCTTCGACAAGCAGAGCTCTACGCCAATCTCAAGAAGTGCATCTTTTGTACTGATAAACTTGTCTTCCTAGGTTTTGTTATAAGTACACAGGATCTACAGGTTGATAAGGAAAAGATCCGAGGGTCAACATCCGGCAACATCAGCCAAGTAAGGAGCTTTCACGGCCTGGCCAGCTTCTACCGGCGGTTCGTACCAAACTTCAGCAGTATTGCCTCCCCCTTAACGGTGGTTTTGAAGAAGAACTTGGGATTCAGCTTGGTAGAAGCCCAAGAAAAGGCGTTCCAAACCTTGAAGGACAACCTCACTCATGCCCCGATGTTAGTCTTGCCTGATTTCAACAAGACATTTGAAGTGGAGTGCGATGCTTTAGGCATTAGCATAGGCGCGGTCTTGACCCAAGGAGGCTGGCCAGTTGCTTACTTCAATGAGAATCTAGGTGGGACCTCGCTAAATTACTGCCCCCCCCCCCTACGACAAGGAACTCTATGCCTTAGTCCAAGCATTGAAGACTTGGCAACACTATCTGCTGTTCAAGGAATTTGTGATCCACATTGATCATGAGACCCTCTAGCACCTAAGAGGGCAGACCAACATCAAAAAGAGGCATGTTAGATGGATGGAATACATTGAGACCGTCTTCTATATCATCAAATATAAGAAGGACAAGGACAATGTAGTGGTCGATGCACTATCAAGGAGATATGCCCTTGATATCAATTGCCACCAACTGAGATGACCAATCTGAATGGAGAGTCTAAGGCAGAATTCGTCAAGAAGCTACACTAGAAAGCCATGGAAAATCTAGAGAAGAGGATCGGGCAGTACGTGAAAGAATATTGAGATTATAGAGGAGAAATGTGAAGAATTGAATCTGAAAACTCAAAGAGAAGTATGAGAAAATGAGAAATGACTTAGACTTATGGAGAAGAATCTCCTAAGAGTATCATATACATTGAGTCTTTACAGCCCTTTTATAGAGGATTTACAATGTGAACACAAAAGAAAATGAATTCAAACTTGTGGATGAGTTTGAATAGAGGAGGAGCCTGTCAACAACCAATGAGAAGAGAGGAGACAGCATGGGCATGACTGTTTGGTGTGGTTACCAAGACTGTGTGCAGCAGGCATGACTGTTTTGGTGTGGTTACCAAGACTGTGTGCAGCAGGCATGACTGTTTGGTGTGGTTACCAAGACTGTGTGCAGCATGGACATGTCCTTTTCACCTTGATTCCTCTCCCAAGGTAGCTATTTAACCATTTTAACCATGTGGTTAATAATAACTCCCTCCTTTTTCATTTCCCTTGTTATTCAAACTGAATTTTCGTGCTCACACTTGCCTTGTAGGTCAAGATAGGTCTTATTTGATTTTCCTATGTAAATACTCCCCCTCAAGCTAAAGACTTTGGAATCACCCTAAAGTCTTAAGCTTGGGAACCCAAGGCAACACCTCATTAAAAACCTTATAAAGGAAAACCACTTGGGAAAAAACCTTAATAAGGGAAAAAGAGTGTGTTNTTATACATTGAGTCTTTACAGCCCCTTTATAGAGGATTTACAATGTGAACACAAAAGAAAACGAATTCAAACTTGTGGATGAGTTTGAATAGAGGAGGAGCCTGTCAACAACCATTGAGAAGAGAGGAGACAGCATGGGCATGACTGTTTGGTGTGGTTGCCAAGACTGTGTGCAGCATGGGCATGACTGTTTGGTGTGGTTGCCAAGACTGTGTGCAGCATGGCCATGACTTTTCCACCTTGATTCTTCTCCCAAGGTAGCTATTTAACCATTTCAACCATGTGGTTAATAATAACCCATCCTTTTTCATTTCCCTTGTTATTCAAACTGAATTTCGTGCTCACACTTGCCTTGTAGGTCAAGATAGGTCTTATTTGATTTTCCTATGTCAATACTCCCCCTCAAGCTAAAGACTTTGGAATCACCCTAAAGTCTTAAGCTTGGGAACCCAAGACAACACCTCATTAAAAACCTTATTAAGGAAAACCACTTGGGACAAAAGCTTAATAAGGGAAAAAGAGTGTGTTGCTCTTGGATTAGGAGACCTTTGATCATGGATGTGATAAATCAACAAGCCCAAGTTTGCTAAAGATGTTCTTGCAAACTTTGAGACTTGCTGCCATTGTGAAGATGTTACCTAGTTGGTCTTCACTCCTAGTATAACATGGCAGAATGGTTCCATCTTGAACTTTCTCCCTAACCTTATGGCAGTCGATCTCTATGTGCTTGGTCCTCTCGTGAAACACTGAGTTTGAAGCTATGTGAATGGCTGCCTGAATATCACAATGGAAGGTAATTGGCCCTGGTTGTGCAATACCGAAATCTTTCAAGAGTGCTTTGAGCCAAGTTACTTCATTTGTCAGCTTCCTCATAGCCCTATATTCTGCTTCACCACTAGAACATGATACCACCTTCTGCTTCTTAGTCTTCCAAGTGACTAAGTTCCCACCAACGAAGGTGCAATACCCAGTGGTTGATTTCCTATCCACCCTATCACCAGCCCAATCCGCAACACAATACCCGACAATCTCAGTGTTCCCATTCTTGCCCATCCATATACCTTGACCAGGAGATCCTTTGATGTATCTAAGGATCCTTTCTACCATGCTCCAATGATATACAGTAGGCTTTTGCATATGTTGACTACTTGATTCACAGCAAAACACAAGTCTGGTCGTGTGAGGGTGAGGTAGATCAGCTTCCCAACTAGTCTCCTATACTGAGAAACATCCTTAAATAACTCATCAGCTTTCTACCCCTTTCCGTTGACCTTGTAGCCATCTTCAAGAGGAGTTTTGGCCGGTTTAGCCCCAAGCTTTCCCGTGTCTGTCAACAGATCAAGAGCATACTTTCTTTGGGATAGAAAGAGCCCTTCTTGAGACCGACACACTTCAATACCAAGAAGTACTTCAACTCTCCAAGATCCTTGATGTCAAATGATCTGTTTAAGAAGGCCTTTGTGGACTGAATTCCTTCCTTATCATCTCCTGTGATGATAAGGGTCATCCACATAAACCAAGACCGCCACGATTCCTTTGGAGTTTTGACGAGTGAACAAAGTATGATCTGAATGGGATTTCCTAAACCCATTATCAGTAAGTGTGGAGCTTAATTTGTGATACCAGCCCCTTGGTGACTGCTTCAACCCATATATTGCCTTCCTAAGTCTTAGAACCTGTCCCTCTTTGCAAAAATCTTCAAGGCCTGGTGGTGGAGTCATATACACTTCCTCTTCAAGTCTCCTTGTAGGAATGCGTTCTTGACATCCATTTGCCATAAGTCCCAAGTCAGATTCGTAGCTAGTGAAAGAACAACCCTTACAGTGTGTAGCTTAGCCACCGGTGCAAATGTATCAGTATAGTCCTCTCCATATGTCTGAATGAAACCTCTTGCAACTAGACGTGCCTTGTACCTTTCTATGTCCCCATTGCTCTTATACTTGATGGTGAACACCCACTTGGAACTCACAGCCTTCTTGCCTTTGGGAAGTTCTTGTATATCCATGTATGATTCCTTTCCATAGCTCCCTTCTCATCTCTTACTGCATCTAACCATTCTTTCTTGCTCTCAGCTTCTTCATAAGTCCTTGGAATCTGACTTTGTTCAATCTTCCCAAGGAATGCTTGATGACTAGATGGCAAGAGGTCAAGGGAACAAACAGCTTGTATGGGATGAGCCACGGCCTGGTTGTTGTAGAATACCCTAGTGTTCCTAAGTCCAGTACTCCTCCTTAAATGCTGAACAGGTGGTGCAGCCTCCTCTACAACCGTTTCCTCTTCCATTTGGTGAATAGGTTCCTCTATACCCACTTCCAAGTCGTCTTGTTCTTGATTTTGGGCCATAGCTTCTTCTTGGATTGGAGTTGGTTCTTGTTTCTTCTCTTGGGTATCTTGTGAACTACTTAAGGTTCTTGTTTCTTCGTGTCTTGAATCCTTTGGCAGATCATTTCCCAAATGATTCAAGAGAAACCTCAAACTCGTAGCCAAATCAGAAGGTGACCTTGAGAGATCCTTCAATCCTTCCCAATCTTTCTGATCATAATAGCTTTGTTCTTCTATGAACTTGACATCTCTAGACACATATGTCCTGTTGTTGCTCGAATCATAGCACTTATAACCCTTTTGTGTTGTATAACCCTTTTGTGTTGTCGAATATCCAAGGAACATACACTTGATGCTCTTTGCCTCCAACTTGTTTCTTAGATCACCTGGACCATACACAAAGCACACACACCCAAATACACGTAAATGATCAATGGAAGGTTTAGTTTTATTGAGTACCTCAAATGGGGATATATCTTGCAAGACTTTGGTTGGAATCCGATTGATGAGGTAGCAAGCAACCAAGACTGCATCTCCCCAAAAACTTTTAGGAACATTGGTATGAAACATCATGGATCTTGCTACTTCCATTAAGTGTCGGTTCTTCCTTTCAGCAACTCCATTTTGTTGTGGTGTGTGTGGACAGCTAGTTTGATGTAGTATTCCATGTTTGTTTAGATGAGCTTTGAATCTTTGACTTGTGTATTCCCCTCCATTATCTGATCTTAACACTTTGATCTTGGCATTGAATTGATTAGTAACATAATTATGAAAGTTTATAAATGCCTCATAAACCCTATCTTTAGATGGAAGTAATGTAACCCATGTATATTTCGATTTCTCATCTATAAAGGTCACAAAGTATTTATTCCTATCTCTAGACATGCAAGGTGAGGTCCAAACATCGGAATGTACTAAATCAAAGCAATGCTCATAAATTGTAGACGATTTAGGGAAAACAACACGACAATGTTTGCCAAGGATACAAGCCTCACAAACTGAGTGATCATAAGCGACATTAGGAATTATTAAGCTTAAAGCACGAGCATGAGGATGTCCTAATCTAGCATGCCATAAGACATCTTTATTAGCAAAAACACAGGATTTGAAAGCTAAGGAATCCAAATTGCTTGGAGGGTCTTCAAGAACATAGAGCTCATCTTGAGTTACACCACCTCCAAGTATCTTACCACTCTTAATATCCTGAAAGTAAACATTGTTAGGCCCAAATGTAACATTGCAATTGAGGTCTTTAGTAGCCTTTTTGACAGAAACTAGATTAGACTTAAATTTAGGTACAAAGAATGCATTAGTTTCTTTGTCAAATAGTCTTAATTTTCCGGTTCCTTCAATTGGAATACCCTTACCATCAGCTATAGTTACTTGTCCTAGACATGGTTCAATGTTCTTTAACAACCTAGCATTGCTAATCATATGGTGAGAAGCACCTGAATCCACTACCAACTTATGATCTGGTTTATCAAGCGATTTATGGGAGTAGAGTGTGATACCGGAGAGTTTTGAGGCATAGGCCTTGATGAGATCCTCCAAGTCACTCTTCTTAACATACTCCATGGATACATTCATAGCTAGCTCCCCTCCTTGGTTGGATGAACTTGCCGGTTCAGTCGCAACCATTTGAGAGATGTTAGCCTTTGAATCCTTGAACCGGTTTGGCTTGAGATGAGGATGAAGTATCCAGCACTTGTCCTTGATGTGGCCATTCCTCTTACAATGCTCACACATCACACTCTTCCTATCCTCTTGCTTAAACACGCTTTTGTTGGCCATGACTAGTTCTCCTTTACCACCAAACAAACCAATGTTGCCTTGCTCCCTTTGAATCCGTGAGCACACCTCTTCGAAATCAGGGAGTTTTGGCTCTCTCAGGATGGACTTAATCACATCCTTAAAGGCTGGATTTAGGTTGAGAAGGAGCCCAAATATCTTGTCTTGTTCCTTCCTTTCATTAAGCACCTTTGGATCCATAGAACTTGGTCTCAACATGTCAAGCTCGGACCATGTTGACTGGAACTTGCCCAGGAATTTTGTGAACTCCATATCCTCTTGGTGTAGATCATTGAGAGCCTTCTTAACCTCATACACACGGCTGAGGTTTGAAACATCCCCATACACCCTCTTGAGAGTGTCCCAAAGAGACTTGGCAGTTTCACAATGTGAATAAGCTTCAAGAATGGATGGGTCCAATGAATTTTGGAGGAATCCAAGGACTGATTGATCTTCTTGGAACCACCTAGCTTCTTCTTTTCTTGTTGCCTCATCCTTCTTCTCCTTTGGATCATCTATAGATGGAGTATTATCCTCCAAGATGTGATTCCAAAGTCCTTTGCCACAAATGGCTGTCTTGATGGTTCTTGACCATAATGTGTAGTTCAAGCCTTTGAGAACTACTGCTATCACCGTAGGTTTCAGGCTGGAACTAATTTGAACTGTATCCTCCATTGTTAGGCTTTGAAGAGCTCAAAGGAAGCAGCTTTTATGGTTGAATGAAACCGTGAGTTTTTAGTCTAAAGACTGAGAGATTTTTGACAGAATTTTAGATTAGAAACTGAGAGATTTGAGTAGAAAAGATAAGAGAATGATCTTATGCTCTGATACCATGAAAGAATATTGAGATTATAGAGGAGAAATGTGAAGAATTGAATCTGAAAACTCAAAGAGAAGTATGAGAAAATGAGAAATGACTTAGACTTATGGAGAAGAATCTCCTAAGAGTATATTATACATTGAGTCTTTACAGCCCTTTTATAGAGGATTTACAATGTGAACACAAAAGAAAACGAATTCAAACTTGTGGATGAGTTTGAATAGAGGAGGAGCCTGTCAACAACCAATGAGAAGAGAGGAGACAGCAGGCATGACTGTTTGGTGTGGTTACCAAGACTGTGTGCAGCAGGCATGACTGTTTGGTGTGGTTACCAAGACTGTGTGCAGCAGGCATGACTGTTTGGTGTGGTTACCAAGACTGTGTGCAGCATGGACATGTCCTTTTCACCTTGATTCTTCTCCCAAGGTAGCTATTTAACCATTTTAACCATGTGGTTAATAATAACTCCCTCCTTTTTCATTTCCCTTGTTATTCAAACTGAATTTTCGTGCTCACACTTGCCTTGTAGGTCAAGATAGGTCTTATTTGATTTTCCTATGTCAATAGGCAGGTGGTAGAGAAGAGTAGCTTTGTGCCTAGCTTCCTCCAAAGGGTCCTCCACAAATGGCTGAGGAACTTGGTGTCCCTGTGATACAAGCCTTGATTCAAGGATGTATGCGCGTGGGCTGTTTGTAGAAGATTAGGTGAGAAACTCAACCTTAGGCTTCTGGATAGGGGTTTTTCTGGTTGGTAAACGATGGAAGGGTGAAGTGAACCACACGAGGGGTGATGAACCTCGTGATAAATCACAAACTTAGAGCTAGGAGGGCTGGTCTCAACTAGGTTCTAAGCGCACAAGCTTCTTGAGAGAATAACTTGTAAAGAAAATTCGATCTTTATTAATTAGCAAAAAGGTTGTCGAACTACAATGCTGGAAGGAGCCTTATTAATATGCTCGACAGCTTGACCTACTTGGGTCGACTCAAATAAGAAAAAGGAAAGTTTACAAAAGTGCATAAAAGGAAAAAATACAAAAGTGTATAACCGAAAAAGGACCTATTCCTAAAATGTTCTTGACTCAAAAATGTAAAGCAACTAGATCCTACCCTGCAAAACAGAAAGAGGCATATATTCGAATGTAAACTTACCTTAACTCACCTCACGGCCAAGAAATGGAAGGTGGCCGTCCTTGTGGCATGCACGCGCCTTGCTCCTAGTCTTCGACTTGGAGTAGGGTTAAATATCTTTGGGCCCTGACCTCTCTTGCCACTAAAGCCCAAGTCTCTGATGTTCCTTGTGTTGTTGAGAAGCCTTTGGACTCTAATTTGCTCTTCTGGCCCATTGTCCTTAGCTGCTCTTCCTCTAGAAGCTTGTCGACCCATAAGCTGAATTTGTGGAAGAGTGCTCTTGATCTGCTTCTTGTCATTGCTCCTGGAGGTACCACTGGTGTAGATACTTCCTCTAAGTGCATGTCCTGGAGCTGGTAGCTCATTTGGTCCGAGTCCTCTTGTGTAGAAGTGGAAGTGTGCGTGTACTCGGCTGGATGGCCTGTACCGGCTGGATTGTGCGCGGTACTGGCCGGAATGACTTCAGGACCGGCCAAGTTGATCCCGGAGTCGGCGGTGTCATCAGGGGGACCGGCGGTGTCATTCACGTCCCCACCAAGTGTGCCGGAAGCTTGGGCCTCTCCGCCGGCGATGTTGACCGGTCTGGTCCTATAGGTCGAGGGTCCGGCGGTACTGTCTGGTCCGGCAGGCGCGCCAGATGGTCCTGCTGTCTCGGGCAAGCTTCCTGGTCGGCCAGTCTGGTCTCCTGGCTGGATGTACGACCTGATGTCCTCATCATTCCCTCCCTCTTCAGTAGTTTTGTCCTCAAAACTGGATCATCTGCATGGAAAGGGGCCAAGTCAGTAACATTGAACGTATTGGACACATTAAACTCACCTGGAAGCTCGATCCGGTAGGCGTTGTTGTTGTTCCTCTCGAGCACTCTGAATGGTCCATCTCCTCTTGGTGCTAGCTTGGAACTCCTTAGGTTTGGGAACCTCTCCTGCCGTAGGTGTAGCCACACCAATCGCCTGGTTGAAAGATCACCTCCTTTCTTCCTTTGTTGGCATGAGTCACGTACTGTCCGGTCCTCTTCTCCAAGTTTTCTGCTACCTTCTGGTGTAGCCTCCTTATGAACTCTGCTTTTGGATGCTCCGTTGAGGTTGGTCATCTCAGCTGGTGGCAGTGGTGTTTGCTCCAGTGGGGTGAGAGGGTTGAAGCCGTATACCACTTCAAATGGTGTCTTCTTGGTTGCTGAGTGCACGGCTCGGTTGTAGGCAAACTCTATGAATGGCAGGTACTCCACCCAAGTCTTTAGGTTCTTCCCTAGTGTAGTTCTGAGAAGAGTTGATAGTGTCCTGTTGACAACTTCAGTTTGGCCATCGGTTTGAGAATGGCAGGTGGTAGAGAAGAGTAGCTTCGTGCCTAGCTTTCTCCAAAGGGTCCTCCAGAAATGGCTGAGGAACTTGGTGTCCCTGTCTGGTACGATGGTCCTTGGCACTCCATGAAGCCGTACTATCTCCCTGAAGAACAGCTCAGCTGTTTGTGTGGCATCATTGACATTGGCACATGGGATGAAGTATGCCATCTTGGAGAATCTGTCCACCACTACAAAGATTGCATCCTTGTGGTTGATCTTGGGCAGACCTAGAACAAAATCCATCGAGATGTCCACCCATGGATGTGTTGGTATGGGCAGTGGGAGATACAACCCGTGAGGTTGCACTCGGGACTTTGCTTTCTTGCAAGTAATGCATCTTGCACAATGTGCTTCTACTGTCCTCTTGATGTGTGGCCAGTAGAAGTGCTCCTTGACCACTTCTAGAGTCTTGTCGACACCAAAGTGGCCCATGAGTCCTCCTCCATGAGCTTCTCGGATGATAAGCTCCCTTAGTGATCCCTGTGGTATGCACAGCCTTCTTTCTCGAAACAAGAATCCCTCATGGATGTAGAATTTGCCATGACTCCCTGTGCTACACTCCTTGTAGCTCTCAGCAAGGTCAGGATCATCCTTGTATAGATCCTTGATATGCTCGAATCCTAGGACCTTTGCCTCCATGGTTGATATCAAGGCAAACCTCCTTGATAGTGCATCGGCTACCACATTGTCTTTGCTCTTCTTGTACTTGATGATGTACGGAAAGGTCTCTATGAACTCCATCCAC
>JAEVFF010001787.1:0-30243 GCA_018901945.1 Pugionium dolabratum | reverse complement strand
AAGATATTTTTCAATAGTCAAGACTGCATTTATTTTTGATCTTTTTTCTCACTCTTTCACTCATATTAAAGTTTGTGTTTATGTTTTCTATGTGTTCTGCATGTACAGTAGCTTTTATGGAAGTTTTAATTGTATTTCTTCTTTATATAGAGGCTCATTTCTATCAAATAAAATCAGAAAAGGAGTTTGAGAATTTGGAGAGTTTTTGTGATCTCTTAAATATGTTTAGATTATTTTTTTTATTCTCTGGTTTTAGAAGATTCATTGGTGGTGGACTAAAACTTCATTAGTATCTGGTGGCGGTAACTCTATCCAGGTGTGGTGTTAGACATTCCTAAACACAGTGGAACTTAGATACGCCTTTAGAACAACTCGGGAATCCAATAACCCTCAAGCAAATTCTGTTGCACCCAATTAAAACCTTACGAAGGCTTTGCACTTTTGAGCAATATTACATCTCAGTCTCGAACAAACCAAGGTAAGTCTGATTACTTGGCAGAAATTGGAGCCCATAAAAACCAAAAATCTCCGTGAGATCATACCAGAGTCGCAAGATATATACGTTCAAAACAAGCCACTTGACTGATAAGGGGGAAAAGAGGTGAGTTTGAAGCTAACCACGTGGAAACACTTGAAAATCTGCATCATTTCCACTTCAAAGGAGTTCAAGAGCGAGAATTCATCAAAATTTCCAAGATGGAGGGGTCCGAACTAGAAATGACCATTTCGGTCTAAAATGAACATATTATAAGCCGAAATAAATTATTTTCAATTTATTCTATTTGTGCAGATAATATGGAATCTCCAAATGGTATTTAGCACATCATAGGACCCCATTTAGAGCTGAAAGCTGCAAATTCCAGTGATAATTTCCTTTTTGCTTTAGAATTTTTTTTGTATTTTTGCCTTTTTACTGGGTTAGTTTTATAGCAAGTTTACTTTCAATTTCTGGTATTTCTAGCCCTAGGGCTAGCTGATGAGCTATTATAAAGGTCTCTTGTAGCAGTTGTAGACACAACTTGTGATCTTATTAATAAAAACGCCTCATTTCTTCATTCTACAAGCTCAACCTTGTTGAATTATTTGCTTCTTTTCTTTGTGTGGATTTTCTTAAAACTTGATGTAAGATTGAGTATCAATCTCACAAGCGATACGACTATAACTGGCAAAGCTGCAAATCTCTCTAGGCTTAAGCAGACGAGGGGACTAAAAGTAGCAGGTTTTGATCGAATGACACGATCAAATGTTAACCGAAGGAGTTTGAATCTCTCAAACTAACTTGGCTTCAAGAGAAAGGAAGTGAATCACACACTTAGTTTCTAATGAACAAGAACAAGATTCAAATACAAGACTTTGAAAAAATACTTTGTATTCAACTTTTTATTTCAATGGGGACCTATTTTTACAATGAGGTCGTGTTGAGATTATATAATGCTCTTACAACGGTCATAAGATAAATAGAAAAGAAAATCATACATTTAAAATATATGGTTGTTAGTCATTAATGTCTATTTTGGCCAACATGGAAAGTGTAGATGTTTGTATCTTGAGAGCTTTGGGGCAAATTTAAGGTGTCTAGGTACATGCTGGATGCTTTAGAAAGTCTTAAATACGTGCCCAATTTACAAGAAATAGAGATATTGCAATTTGAACACATTAAGTGCACTTCGGTTCATATATGGCAAGTCTTGGATGAAAGGGATGCGACTGATCCTACGGTGGCTGGTACATGGTAGGTTGATTTTGAGCTTGCTTAGGGCCTTAATAATCTCTCTTGGATGCCATGTTTTGGTTTTTAAGTGATTAAACAAGTTGGTCATCTCACTTGCCATAAAAGGCTCCAATCGGTTCATTTGAAGGCACGGATAGACCCGCCTGGTCCAAGGCGTGTTTGCGCTTCTAGAAGTGCTTAGGATAGCTCCTAGAAGTACCAAAAATTCTCATGGTCGCCAAAGAAAATTTTGGAGACTTTCATATAAGAAAAGTTCCAAATATGATAAATTTCAGCAACTCAGTGCATGACTTGATCTAGCCTGATTTGGGGTGAGCTGCATGTCGCCGTGTGTCTTCTATGAGTCAGGATTATAGGCCAATTTTGGTATTGGCTGGCCGCTTCTTGGTTAGTGATGTGATCCTGATGAGGATCAAGTTCCTAGTCTACTCCAAATGGTTGTGGAAGAGTGGATGAATGGATTGAAGTTGCGGAATGGGTGAAACGATGGTGTAACTTACCGATGTGTGAGCTTTTAAGTGGATGGATCCGAGAAAAAGGGGAAATAGATGATATTTCTCAAGGATGGTGTAAAATCCTTGGACTATCCACTTAGTCTGTGTGAATGACAAAGGCCAGACGCGTTGGACAAGGGGTGAATCGAATTGAAACTTCCAAGGGTGATGAAGATCCCTTAGACTTTCAGCTCATGAGAGGAATGAAAAAGTATTCTAAAATTCCTTATTCAAGAGGATGATCAAACGAGTTTAAGAAAAAGATTTTCTATTAAAATGTTTGATGATTCAGAAAGAAGGATACAATAGAGTACTTATAGTACTCTAGGAAATTGAAAATGACTCCTAAAATTCTACCAAAATATTAATGGAAATATTTAGGGAATTACAAAGACAACTAAAACAAACACTAAGAAGTAAATAATGTTTTGACTTGATTCTTACTCTCTTATTTCATGGATGTTGAGATAGAATGGGCTTTCATTCACCAAAAGGCTGTGGTAAAGTACCTTGAGTTTTTTCATTAAAAACCTATGTTAGAAAACCCATTGGGACAAAACTAAGAATAGAGGAAAAGAGTACAATCTAAGACACCTCTCTTGGTGAGGTTTAGGTGGCTTGAATCACAACCAGTGTGGTTGAATTAGTACCCACTAAATGGGCCTGAATAGTGTTGAGAAGGTTATGTAGTGTTGGCTTAAGTTTGGCTTGCTTGGATCGGGTAATGGGGCCATTGAAGATTTTTAGGCTATCATCTCCAATATTCGCGGGTTCTAACTGCTCCTTAGCATCTTTAGTGCCTTCTTCCTCCTATGATTCAAGTTGTTCCTTAGGTTGTGGTTCCTTGCTGGCCATGCTCACATCATCCTCCTCCAATTGAGAAGGATTTGTTCTCAAATCTGTTTCATATACAAAATATAGAACCAAATCACTAACATTGAAGCTTGAACTCACCTTTCACTCAGAAATTTATCTTTGCGCAAATGGATCCACACCAAATCTTCTTCCTCAAATGCTAATTCCTTTCGGCCTTTATTGGCTTGTTGAGCATACATCTTAGTCTTATTTTCAATATTGAGACGAGTCTTCTCATAAATTTTTTTTAACCAACTCAGCCTTTTTCTTTCCATCAAGGCTTATCCTTTCACTCAAAGGTAAATGCATTAGATCCAAAGGTGAGATGGGATTGAACCCATAAACAATTTCAAATGGTGAGTACTTAGAAGCAGTATGCCTAGCATGATTATATGAGAATTCAACATGAGGCAAGCATTCTTCCCATGTTCTAAGATTTTTTTAATCATAGATCTTAACAAAGTAGACAAGGTTCTATTAGCTACTTTTGTTTGACCATCCGATTGCGGATGACAAGTTGTGGAGAAACAAAGCTTAGTTCCTAGCTTAGACCAAAGTGTTTTCCAAAAGTAACTAAGGAACTTAGTGTCTCTATTTGATACTATGCTCCTAGGCATGCCATGAAGTCTAACTATCTTCTTAAAGAATAATCCGGCAATGTTAACGGCATCACCCGTCTTATGACAAGGACTAAAGTGAGCCATTTTGGAAAACATATCAACTAAAACAAACACCAAATCCTTTCCATTCTTAGTTCTAGGCAATCCAACAACAAATTCCATAGAAATATCATGAGAAATGTGCAAAGGTATAAGAAGAGGGGTATACAAACCGTGCTTTTGGGTTCTGGATTTGGCTTGCTTGCAAGTTACACATCTTTGGCAAGCTTTCTCAACATCACTCCTCATGTGAGGCCAAAAGAAGTGTTCCTGCAATAAATTTAATGTATTTGCCACACCAAAGTGACCCATAATACCACCTGAATGTGCTTTCTTAACAAACAAGTCTCGCAAAGAGGAGTAAGGTACACATAACCGGTTATCATAAAACAAGAACTCTTTACTCTTAAAGTATTTTCCAGTACCAAACTTCTCCCAAGAAGCATAAATATCCTTAAAATCAGCATCAGTAGCATATAACACTTTGATTTTCTCAAACCCTAGCAGTCTAACTTCTAAAGAGTTCAAGAGCACATACCTCCGAGAAAGAGCATCGGCTAGTACATTCTCTTTATCTTTCTTGTATTTGATCACATAAGGGAAGGTCTCAATGAATTCGACCCAGTTAGCATGTCTTTTGTTCAGCTTTTGTTGCCCTTTGAGATGTTTGAGTGACTCATGGTCGGTATGGATGACAAACTCTTTGGGCCAAAGATAATGTTGCCATGTTTGCAAGGCCCTCACAAGAGCATATAGTTTTCGGTCATATGTTGGATAATTGAGTGTGGCCCCTTCAAGTTTCTCACTAAAGTAGGATATGAGCTTCCTTTCTTGCATAAGAACATCACCAATACCAACTCTTAAGGCATCACATTCAATTTCAAATTTTTTATCAAAGTTAGGTAGAGATAGCATCGGGAAGTGTGTGAGCTTGTCTTCCAAGGTTTGGAATGCCTCCTCTTGCTCCTGCTCCCACTTAAATCCAACATTCTTCTTGATAACCTCAGTGAATGGTGCTGCTATAGTGCTAAAGTCCATGACAAATCTCTGTTAAAACCCAGCTAGGCCATGGAAGCTCCTTACTTCCCCAACATTCTTTGGACTCGACCACTTCTTAATCGCTTTTATCTTTTCCTCATCAACCTTAATACCATCTCTACTCACAACAAAACCTAAGAAGACAAGGTTATCTGTTCCAAAAGTACATTTCTTAAGATTGGCATACAAGTATTCCTTTCTAAGCACTTCAAAAACCTTTCTAAGATGTTCTACATGATCATCTAAGGTTCGGTTAAAAACTAGAATGTCATCAAAGTATACTACCACAAAATGCCTATGAATTCCCTAAGGACATGGTTCATAAATCTCATGAAGGTACTAGGTGCATTTGTCAAGCCAAAATGCATTACTAACCACTCATATAAACCTTATTTAGTTTTAAATGCAGTTTTCCACTCATTACCTTTCATCCTAATTAATTTGGTGATAACCACTCTTAAGATCTACCTTAGAGAAGATGCTAGAACCATGCAATTCATCTAACATATCATCAAATCTAGGTATAGGATGATGATACTTTACAGTGATATTGTTGATGGCTCTGTAATCAACACACATTCTCCAAGTTCCATCCTTTTTTGGGACAAGCAAAACAGGTACAACACACGGGCTCATACTTTCGCCGATATGTCCTTTCTCCATGAGTTTAGTGACTTGTTGTTGAAGCTCCTTGGCCTCCAGGGGGTTGGTTCTGTAGGCTGGCTTGTTGGGAAGAGATGCTCCTGGTAGAAAGTCAATTCGGTGCTCAATTCCTCAGATTGGTGGTAAGCCTTGCGGTTGCTCCTCAGGAAACACATCTTTAAATTCCTGCAAAAGAAGTTGAATTTTGTTAGGAATGTTCTGCATAGATTGGTTAGTATGAAAGCATTCTTTAAGCACAAAGAGTAGGTTTGGTAAGTTACTCCCTGGGTTGGACTTAATCATAAGATTAGTCGGTTGTTTAGCTAGTGGCTTGGTTTTTGGTTTGGCGGTGCCATCGGCATGGGGTTTGCTTTTGTGTTTGGATTGGGTTTTATTTTTCTTTAAAGCTATCGGATCTAAATGAACCTCTTGTGGGGATAAAGGTACTAAAATATGTTTCTTTCCCTTAAACTCAATGAGTACCTATTAGTAACCCATCATGAATAACCCTTTTATCCGATTGCCAAGGTGTACCTAACAAGGTGTGACCAGCATCCATGGATAAAACATAACACAAAACCTCATTTTCATATTTTCCTATGGACAAAGGAACTAGGACCTGGTTCCCTACTTCTAGCCCACCCTCATCATTAAACCATTGCAACTTATAGGGTTTAGACCTCTTAATAATCTCAAGTAACACAATCTCACTAGCAACATTGGTACAGCTACCTCCATCTATCACTAAACTACATACCTTACTCTTAATTAGACAGCGAGTGTGGAATAGGTTCTCTCTTTGTTCATTTTTTCTTTCCTAGTTTGTAAGTTTAGAGTTCTCCTAGTGACTAAGAGTGGTCCAGCATGGGGCATGTCTATATTTTCTTCCAAGGACTCAGCATCCGAATGGTCATCCTCTGATTCTACCTCACCATTAGTCCTAATAACTATGGTTCTCTTATTGGTACATTCCGTAGATTAGTGACCAAAGCCCTTACACTTAAAACACTGAATTTCCGTAGTTTTGGTGCTAGAACCCATATCCATTCCCTTAATTTTCGAATATTCTACCCTAGGTTCAGTGAAAGGCTTGTAATATTTGCTAAACGTATCCTCCTTAGATTGGCTAAACCTATTAGAACTAAATCCGGGTTTAGGGTTTTTCCTCTTAAGTTATCTTTCTAACATGATAGCCTTATGGACAAGTTCTTCTATTTCGACATAATGGTGAACCTCTAGCCTATCTATGATTTCCCTATTAAAGGCTCCCATAAACCTAGCCATAGTGGCTTTACTATCCTCTTGAACATCAGCCCGAACCAATAAGGTTCCCATCTCCTTAAAGTATTCATGTACGGTTCTAGATCTTTGAGATAGATTTCTAAGCTTAAAGTGAAGTTCCCTATGGTAGTGGCTAGGTATAAACCTTTTCCTCATGATTACTTTCATTTGGTTCCACGAATCTATAGGCAAATCCCCAACCCTTCTCATAGAAGTAACTAATTGATCCCACCAACTTATGGCATAATCTTTAAAAGTGGTTGGTGCTACTCTAACCTTACTATCCTGAGTGTATTCCCTACAATAAAAGACTATTTCTATCTTCTTTTCCCATTATAGATACTCCTCACGGTCATTGGTTCCATGGAAAGAGGGAATCTTGATTTTAAGGCCACCCAAATGTTCGCGAGGATTGGGTTGGTTATTCCTATGCGGTTTGTCGTCTCTTGGCCGCCTTCTCCTAGGGTGTTGTGACCTAGATGAGTGACTGTAGTATTGCTCAGTATCAGAAGGTGGCTGGTTTATCCTAAGTCGGTCATTGATGGATCTTTCTAATTTCAGCTCTCATGGTTGCCATACTTTCATTCATCATGGCTTTAAAGGAATCAAGGAGTTGTTTGTTGGAGTTTGAGGATTCTTCTCCATTATTGCTGGTTCCTACCATGGTACTTGACAAATTCAGGCAACTAAACAAGTAAAAGGTTCAAAGTAAAACACAGAAACTGACACAACAATTCGCTGAAACAAATACACAAGAACAAAGACAAACCCTAGCAAAGCATGTTATAGACCCTTTGATCTCCGGTTTTGAACTGGGTGAGTCTATCAACTTTAGATTCATTTTTTGAAACGTTTTTAATTCGTATTCCTGGTTCTATTAAGTCTTAAGAAAAAGTTTAATTCAGGTTTTAATCTCTGAAATATTCAAACAAAAGGTGATAAACTCGGATTAACAAAAACAGTTTCTTAGAACCTCAACGGTGCCGATTGGGTGTTTCACAAGTTTTGTCATTTAGAAGTCGGTTCTAAACTATTTTCAAGTTAATTTTCAGGTTCTTCAAAGATCTAAGATAAATTTTAAACAAGAAACAAACCCAGAAACACTTTAAAACAAATCGCAAAAAGAAAGTGAAAGGTTACAAAACAACTTTGCAAGAATACAAAAGGGTGCAAACAACCTGGTTTGGAGTGGGCTCTGATACCACTTGATGTGATCCTGATGAGGATCAAGCCTCCGATCTACTCCAAATGGTTGTGGAAGAGTTGATGAATGGATTGAAGTTTCGGAATGGGTGAAACGATGGTGTAACTTGCGGATGTGTGAGCTCTTAAGTGGATGGATCCGAGAACAAGAGGAAATGGATGATAATTCTCAAAGATGGTGGAAAATCTTTGGACTATCTGCTTACTCTGTGTGAATGACAAAGGCCAGGCGCATTGAGCAAATGGTGAATCGAGTTGAAACTTCTAAGGGTGATGAAGACCCCTTAGACTTTCGGCTCTTGAAAAGAATGAGAAAGTGTTCTAAAATTCTTTATTCAAGAGGATGATCAAACGAGTTTAAGAATGAGATTTTCAATTAGAATGTTTGATGATTCAGAAATAAGGATACAAAAGAGTATTTATAGTAGTCTAGGAAATTGAAAATGACTCCTAAAATTGTACCAAAACATTAAAAGAAATACTTAGGGAATTACAAAGATAACTAAGACAAAGACTAAGAAGTAAATAATGTTTTGACTTGATTCTTCCTCTCTTATTTCGTGGATGATGAGATAGAATGGGCCTTGATTCACCAAGAGGATGTTGTAAAGTACCTTGGGCTTGCCTCATTAAAAACCTATCTTAGAAAACCCATTGGGACAAAACTACGAATAGGGAAAAAGAGTACCATCCAAGACACCTCTCTTGGTGAGGTTTAGGTGGCTTGAAACACAACCAATGTGGTTGTATTAGAACACACTAAACTTGCCTGAATGGTGTTGAGAAGGTGTTGTAGTGTTGTTGATGAGGACATCAGGTCGTACATCCAGCCAGGAGACCAGACTGGCCGACCAGGAAGCTTGCCCGAGACAACAGGACCATCTGGCACGTCTGCCGGACCAGGCAGTACCGCCGGACCCTCGACCTATAGGACCAGACCGGTCAGCATCGCCGGCGGAGAGGCCCAAGCTTCCGGCACACTTGGTGGGGACGTGGATGACACCGCCGGTCCCTCTGGTGATGCCGCCAACTCCGGGATCAACTTGGCCGGTCCTGAAGGCATTCCGGCCAGTACCTCGCACAATCAAGCCGGTACAGCCGATCCAGCCGAGTACACGCGCATTTCCACTTCTACACAAGAGGACTCGGACCAAATGAGCTACCAGCTCCAAGACATGCACCTAGAGGAAGTATCTACACCAGTGGTACCTCAAGGAGCAATGACAAGAAGCAGATCAAGGGCACTCTTCCACAAATTCAGCTTATGGGTCGACAAACTCCTAGAGGAAGATCGACTAAGGACAATGGGCCAAAAGTGCAAGGAAGAGTCCAATGGCTTTTCAACAACACAAGGGACATCAGAGACTTGGGCTTTAGTGGCAAGAGAGGTCAGGGCCCAAAGATTCTTAACCCTACTCCAAGTCAAAGACTAGGAGCAAGGCGCGTGCATGCCACAAGGAAGGCCACCTTCCATTTCTTGGCCATGAGGTAAGTTAAGGTAAGTTTCAATTAGAATATATGCCTCTTTCTGTTTTGCAGGGTAGGATCTTGACTATTTACTTTTATTGAGTCAAAGACATTTTAGGAATAGGTCCTTTTTTCGATTATGCACTTTTGTATCTTTTCCTTTTGTGCACTTTTGTAAGTTTTCCTTTTCTTATTTGGGTCGACCCTAGAAGGTCAAGCTGTCGAGCATATTAATAAGGCTCCTTTCAGCATTGTAGTTCGACAACCTTTTTGATATTAATAAAGATAGAACTTTTTCCCAACAAGTTTTCTCTCAAGAATCTTGTGCGCTTAGAATCTAGTTGAGACCAGCCCTCCTAGCTCTAAGTTTGTGATTTATCACGAGGTTCATCACCCCCTCGTGTGGTTCAATTCACCTTTCCATCGAATACCAACCCAAAAAACCCCTATCCAAGAAGTCTAAGGTCGAGTTTCTCACCTAAACTTCTCCAAACAGCCCACGCGCATACATCCTTGAATCAAGGCTTGTATCATTTTTGGTATCAGAGCTTAAAGCTCCTAAACCAGGTTTTTTCTATCCTTTTGCTTGTCTTATTTCTAGTTCTTGCATTAGTTTAAGTCGTATTCAAGAAAAATAAAAAAAACAACATCAAACTCCAAACCGAGTGCATCTAGCCTCCTATGTGTATCACTAGGGTTTAGATTCACTTTTGCATTGCCATTCACGTTTTCCTTTTTGTTTAATTCATATTTCCATTATTTTTAAGTTAAATTAAAAAGAAAAGAAAAAGAAAAGAAAAGAAAATAGGATAAATACCAAAAGATTTCGAATTGGACAGCTAGCAATAGTTGTCAAGAAAGTTTCCTTTTTCCTTCTATTCGAATTTTCCATTCCTTAGAATTTTCCTTTTGCATTTTTTTCGAATCCCTTATAAAAAGAGAACCCTCCTAACAATTTAGGAGTAGCATAACTTGTTTTCTTCCTTGTAGTACGAAATGGGAGAAGAAAATAGAGATGCAGCCGAGGCCATGATGGCCATGTTCACCACACTCCAAACACAACTCGCATCCATAGGCGAGAGATTGGGGCGCGTGGAGAAGCCTGTGAGATTCCAGGCCATAAGGCACGTGAGAGCTGAGAAAGACCGTCCTGAGGGTCGTAAGCACCTTAGGACACGGCACGAACAGGAGCAACCCCATCCAGATGGAGATGAGGACACGCAACCTCATAACTATCACCATAGGCCGAGAGGACCTCCACGGCAACCAGAGGCAGAAGATGATGGCTTTAAGCCATATGGTCTTCACCAGAGACCAAGAATGCCTCCTAGACGTCATGAGGATGGAGATGAACACACCTACAACCGGGTAATTCATCCTGATGTTAAGCTAACTTCTCCTAGTTTTGCAGGAAAAGTAGACCCCGAGGCTTACCTAGATTGGGAGAAGCGAATGGATCATATCTTTGATCACTACAACCAACCAGGACCTAGGAGAGTCTCAATGGCAGTAGCACAACTCAGGGACAATGCCCTCATCTGGTGGGATCGTGAGGTATCTGACAGAAGGAGGAAGAGAATGAGACCCGTAGACTCATGGGTCGACATTAAAGACCTCATGCGACAAAGGTTTGTTCCACCTTACTTTCATAGAGATTTGCAACGTCGTTTTCGTACTCTTAAGCAGGGTACTAGATCAGTAGAGGAGTACTATGAAGAGTTCGAGAAGTTAAGGAACAGATTGGAGCTCAATGATGATGAAGAAGCATTAATGGCACAATTCTTGGATGGACTCCAAGAAAGAATCAGCCGCAAGGTGGAAAGGCAAATCTACAATGACTTCAAAGACTTGTTCCACCTATCTTTCCAGGCTGAGCAGCACATCAAACGTAAGAGCCAAGACATCCGCAGCAAGCCTAAGACACCTTGGGCACCAAGCAACATGCCCAAGCCCGTAGACAAAGGCAAGAGCACAGAGATCGAGTCAAGGTTCAAGAGCAAGCCTCCTGAACCCACCCGTGACCAGAGAGAGCCTGGTAAGTCTTCTAACCCTCAAAGATCACGTGACATCCCTTGTTTCAAGTGTAGGGGTCGTGGACACATCTCAAGGGAGTGCCCAAACAACCGGGTCATGTTGATTACGGAGGCTGGAGAATATGAGTTCCAAGATGAAGAGGACTATGAACCAGAAGAGGAGTATGGTGACATTGAGTACCCTGATGTGGGGGAAGTGCTGGTCACTAGACGCATCCTCAGTGCAATGGTGGATCCTTCAGAGACCATCCAAAGGAAGAACATCTTCCACAGCCGTTGCACCATCAAGGGCAAGGTATGTAACCTCATCATAGATGGTGGTTCTTGCACTAACTTTGCTAGTGCATATATGGTTGATAAGCTAGGTCTAGAGAAGACAAGGCATCCTCAACCATATAGACTGAGATGGCTGGATGACAAAGTGGAGCTCAAGATCCATGAGCAAGTCACTGTGCCATTCAGTGTGGGCAAGTTCCAAGACCAAGTTGTGTGCGACGTGGTGCCCTTGCAAGCTGGCTATCTTCTGCTAGGAAGACCATGGCAGTTTGACAATGAGACCAGGCATGATGGCCGAACCAATCTCTACACTTTTGTGCATGACAAAAGAAAGGTCAGCTTGGCTCCTCTTACACCAGCCCAGGTACACGAGCTACAACTCCAAATGAGTAAGGAAAAGAAACTTATCAAGTCTAATTTTCTTATTCAACCAAGCCATGTCCGGAGAGCTTTAGCCTCAAAGGATTTAATGTTACTAATGGTTTTCAAGGAAGTGTTGAGTGTAGAAAAGAACAGGTAGAGCTACCTCCTGAAGTAGCAACTCTCCTCAACAAGTTCCAGGATGTATTTCCAGAGGAGATACCAGCAGGCTTGCCTCCTTTGCGTGGCATAGAACACCAGATTGATCTAGTGCCCGGAGCAGCCCTGCCCAACCGGCCAGCCTACCGGATGAGTCCAGAGGAGTCCAAGGAGCTTGAGAAGCAAGTCAAGGAGCACCTGGAGAAAGGATATGTTCGAGAGAGCCTCAGTCCATGTGCTGTACCAGTGCTACTAGTGCCCAAGAAGGATGGGACTTGGCGCATGTGCGTGGACTGCCCAGCAATCAACAACATCACAGTCAAGTATAGGCATCCAATACCACGACTGGATGACATGCTAGATGAGCTGAGTGGAGCCACGGTCTTCTTCAAGATAGACCTCAAAAGTGGATACCACCAGGTAAGAATGAAGGAAGGTGATGAGTGGAAAACCGCTTTCAAGACAAAGCAAGGACTCTACGAGTGGACAGTCATGCCATTTTGCTTGACTAATGCCCCAAGCACCTTCATGCGCCTTATGAACCAAGTTCTTAGGGCGTACATCAGTAAATTTGTAGTGGTTTACTTTGATGACATACTAGTTTATAGTAAGTGCCTACGGGAACACCTCACACATCTTGAGATGGTACTTAAAACCTTTCGACAAGAAGAGCTTTATGCCAATCTCAAGAAGTGCACCTTTTGTACTGATAAGCTTGTCTTTTTAGGTTTTGTTGTGAGTTCACAGGGCCTACAGGTTGATGGAGAGAAGATTCGAGCCATACAAGAATGGCCAACACCAGGAAACATCAGCCAAGTGAGGAGCTTCCACGGACTGGCCAGCTTCTATAGGAGATTCATGCCCAACTTCAGCAGTATTGCCTCACCATTGACGGCAGTAGTGAAGAAGAACGTGGGATTCAGCTGGGGAGAAGCTCAGGAGAAGGCATTCCAGGCCTTGAAAGACAGCCTTACACATGCACCAGTGCTAGTCCTGCCCGACTTCAACAAGACGTTTGAAGTGGAGTGTGATGCCTCTGGAATAGGCATAGGAGCAGTGTTAACCCAAGGAGGGAGACCAGTGGCATACTTCAGTGAGAAGCTAGGTGGTGCCTCACTGAACTACCCCACTTATGACAAGGAGCTTTATGCCCTTGTCCGAGCATTGGAGACTCGGCAGCATTACTTGCTGTTCAAGGAGTTTGTGATCCACACTGATCATGAGACTCTCAAACACCTCAGAGGGCAAACCAATCTCAAGAGGAGACATGCCAAGTGGATGGAGTTCATAGAGACCTTCCCGTACGTCATCAAGTACAAGAAGGGCAAAGACAATGTGGTAGCCGATGCACTATCAAGGAAGTTTGCCTTGATATCCACCATGGAGGCAAAGGTCCTAGGGTTCGAGCACATCAAGGACCTATACAAGGATGATCCTGACTTTGTTGAGAGCTACAAGGAGTGTGGCACAGGGAGTCATGGCAAGTTCTACATCCATGAGGGATTCTTGTTCCGAGAAAGAAGGTTGTACATACCACAAGGATCATTAAGGGAGCTTATCATCCGAGAAGCTCATGGAGGAGAACTCATGGGCCACTTTGGTGTCGACAAGACTCTAGCAGTGGTCAAGGAGCACTTCTACTGGCCACACATCAAGAGGACAGTAGAAGCTCATTCTGCAAGTTGCATCACTTGCAAGAAGGCAAAGTCCCGAGTGCAACCTCACGGGATGTATCACCCACTGCCCATAACCACACATCCATGGGTGGACATCTCATGGACTTTGTTCTAGGTCTGCCCAAGATCAACCACAAAGATGCAATCTTTGTAGTGGTGGACAGATTCTCCAATATGGCACACTTCATTCCATGTGCCAATGTCAATGATGCCACACAAACAGCTGAGCTGTTCTTCAGGGAGATAGTACGGCTTCATGGAGTGCCAAGGACCATCGTATCAGACAAGGACACCAAGTTCCTCAGCCATTTCTGGAGGACCCTTTGGAGGAAGCTAGGCACGAAGCTACTCTTCTCTACCACCTGCCATCCTCAAAACGATGGCCAAACTGAAGTTGTCAACAGGACACTATCAACTCTTCTCAGAACTACACTAGGGAAGAACCTAAAGACTTGGGTGGAGTGCCTGCCATTCATAAAGTTCGCTTACAACCGAGCCGTGCACTCAGCAACCAAGAAGACACCATTTGAAGTAGTATACGGCTTCAACCCTCTCACCCCATTGGAGCAAACGCCACTACCACCAGCTGAGATGACCAACCTCAACAGAGTATCCAAGGTAGAGTTCATAAGGAGGTTACACCAAAAGGTAGCAGAAAACTTGGAGAAGAGGACCGGACAGTACGTGACTCATGCCAACAAGGGAAGAAAGGAGGTGATCTTTCAACCAGGCGACTGGGTGTGGCTACACCTACGGCAGGAGAGGTTCCCAAACCTAAGGAGTTCCAAGCTAGCACCAAGAGGAGATGGACCATTCAGAGTGCTCAAGAGGATCAACAACAACGCCTACCGGATCGAGCTGCCAGGTGAGTTTAATGTGTCCAATACGTTCAATGTTACTGACTTGCCCCCTTTCCATGCAGATGATCCAGTTTTGAGGACAAAACCTACTGAAGAGGGAGGGAATGATGAGGACATCAGGTCGTACATCCAGCCAGGAGACCAGACTGGCCGACTAGGAAGCTTGCCCGAGACAGCAGGACCATCTGGCACGTCTGCCAAACCAGGCAGTACCGCCGGACCCTCGACCTATAGGACCAGACCGGTCAGCATCGCCGGCGGAGAGGCCCAAGCTTCCGGCACACTTGGTGGGGACATGGATGACACCGCCGGTCCCTCTGGTGATGCCGCCAACTCCGGGATCAACTTGGCCGGTCCTGAAGGCATTCCGGCCAGTACCTCGCACAATCCAGCCGGTACAGCCAATCCAGCCGAGTACACGCGCATTTCCACTTCTACACAAGAAGACTCGGACCAAATGAGCTACCAGCTCCAGGACATGCACCTAGAGGAAGTCTCTACACCAGTGGTGCCTCAAGGAGCAATGACAAGAAGCAGATCAAGGGCACTCTTCCACAAATTCAGCTTATTGGTCGACAAGCTCCTAGAGGAAGATCGACTAAGGACAATGGCCAAAAGTGCAAGGAAGAGTCCAATGGCTNCCAAGCAGTACCGCCGGACTCTCGACCACAAGGACCATAGCAACCAGCATTGCCGGCAGAGAGGCCCATGCTTCCGGCACACTTGGGGACGACGTGGATGACACCACCGGTCCCTCTGGTGATGCCACCAACTCCGGGATCAACTTGGCCGGTCCTGAATGCATTCCGGCCAGTACCTCGCACAATCCAGCCCGTACAACCGATCCAGCCTAGTACACGCGTATTTCCACTTCTACACAAGAAGACTCGGACCAAATGAGCTACCAGCTCCAGGACATGCACCTAGAAGAAGTCTCTACACCAGTGGTGCCTCAAGGAGCAATGACAAGAAGCAGATCAAGGGCACTCTTCCACAAATTCAGCTTATGGGTCGACAAGCTCCTAGAGGAAGATCGACTAAGGACAATGGGCCAAAAGTGCAAGGAAGAGTCCAATGGCTTCTCAACAACACAAGGGACATTAGAGACTTGGGCTTTAGTGGCAAGAGAGGTCAGGGCCCAAAGATTCTTAACCCTACTCCAAGTCGAAGACTAGGAGCAAGGCACGTGCATGCCACAAGGACGGCCACCTTCCATTTCCTTCTTTCTGTTTTCAAATTAGATATTTGCTTCTTTCTATTTTGCAGGGTATGATTTAGATCATTTACATTTTTGAGTCAAAGACATTTTTGGAATAGGTCCTTTTTCGGTTATGCACTTTTGTAAGTTTTCCATTTGTGCACTTTTGTAAATTTTCCATTTCTTTTCTTGAGTCGACCCTAGAAGGTCAAGCTATCGAGCATATTAATAAGGCTCCTTCAAGCATTGTAGTTCGACAACCTTTTTGATAATTAATAAAGATCGAATTCTCTTTCAACAATTTATTCTCTCAAGAGACTTGTGCGCTTAGAACCTAGTTGAGACCAGCCCTCCTAGCTCTAAGTTTGTGATTTATCACGAGGTTTATCACCCCTCGTGTGGTTCACTTCACCCTTCCATCAAATACCTACCCAAAAACCCCTATCCAGAAGCTAAGGTCGAGTTTCTCACCTAATCTTCTCCAAACAGCCCACGCGCATCAAAGCCTTGAATCGAGGCTTGTATCATTTTGGTATCAGAGCTTAAAGCTCCTAAACCAGGTTGTTTCTATCCTTTAATTAGTCTTGTTTCTAGTTCTTACATTAGTTTAAGTCGCATTCAAGAAAAAAAATAACATCAAATTCAAACCCAGTGCATCTACCTTCTACGTACATCACTAGGGCTTAGATTCATTCTTGCATTGCAATTTTCGACTTTCCTTTTTGTTAGAATCATATTTCCAGTATTATTAAGTTAAATTAAAAATAAAAGAAAAAGAAAATAGGAAAAACACCAAAAGAATTCGACCAAGAGAGCTAGCACTAGTTGTTAGAAAGTTTCCAATTTTTTCAAATCTTCCATTTTTCGAATTTTCTTTTTTCCCAGTTTTTCCTTTTTGCATTTTTTCGAATTTTTCTATATAAGAAACCCTCCTAATCGATTCTAGGAGCTGAGTAACTTGTTCTTTTCTTTGTAGTACGCAATGGTAGAAGAAAATAGAGATGCAGCCGAGGCCATGATGGCCATGTTCACCACCCTCCAAACACAAGTCGCATCGATCGGCGAGAGGTTGGAGTGCGTGGAGAGGCCTGTGAGATTCCAGGCCATAAGGCACATGACGGCTGAGCAAGACCGTGCTGAAGGTCCTGAGCACTTTAGGACACGGCACGAACAGGAGGAACCCAGCCAGATGGCGATGAGGACGCACAGCTTCATGACTATCACCATAGGCTGAGAGGACCTCCATGGCGACCAGAAGTAGAAGGCGATGGCTTCGAGCCATATGGTCATCACCAGAGACCAAGAATGCCTCCTAGACATCATGAGGATGGAGATGAATACACCTACAACCGGCTAACTCATCCTGATGTCAAATTAACACCTCCTAGTTTTGCAGGAAAAGTAGACCCCGAAGCCTATCTTGATTGGGAGAGGAGGATGGATCACATCTTCGATCACTACAACCAACCAGGCCGTAGGAGAGTCTCCATGGCAGTAGCACAACTCACGGACAATGCCCTCATCTGGTGGGATCGTGAGGTGTCTGACCGAAGGAGGAAAAGATTGAGGCCGGTAGACTCATGGGTCGACATGAAAGACCTCATGAGACAAAGGTTTGTTCCACCTTATTTTCATAGAGATTTGCAACGACGTTTTCGTACTCTTAAGCAGGGTACCAGGTCAGTAGAGGAGTACTATGAAGAGTTTGAGAGACTAAGGAACAGGCTGGAACTCAATAACGATGAGGAAGCTTTGATGGCACAATTCTTGGATGGACTCCATGAAAGAATCAGCTGCAAGGTGGAAAGGCAAATCTACAATGACTTCAAAGACTTGTTCCACCTATCTGTCCAGGCTGAGCAGCACATCAAACGGAAGAGCCAAGACATCCGCAGCAAGCCTAAGACGCCTTGGGCACCAAGCAACATTCCCAAGCCCGTAGACAAAGGCAAAAGCATAGAGATCGAGTCACGGTTCAAGAGCAAGCCTCCTGAGCCAACCCATGACCAGAGAGAGCCTAGTAAGTCCTCTAACCCTCAAAGATCACATGACATCACTTGTTTCAAGTGTAGGGGTCGCGGACACATCTCAAGGGAGTGCCCAAATAATCGGGTAATGTTGATTACGGAAGCTGGAGAGTATGAATCCCAAGATGAAGAAGACTATGAACCAGAAGGAGAATACGGTGACATTGAGTACCCTGATGTAGGGGAAGTGCTGGTCACTAGACGCATTCTCAGTGCAATGGTGGATCCCTTAGAGACCATCCAGAGGGAGAACATCTTCCACAGCCGTTGCACCATCAAGGGCAAGGTATATAGCCTCATCATAGATGGTGGTTCTTGCACTAACGTTGCTAGTACGTACATGGTTGATAAGCTAGGTCTAGAGAAGACAAGGCACCCTCGACCGTATAGACTGAGATGGCTCGATGACAAAGTGGAGCTCAAGATCCATGAGCAAGTTACTGTGCCGTTCAGTGTGGGCAAGTACCAAGACCAGGTAGTGTGCGACGTGGTGCCAATGCAAGCTGGCCATCTTCTGCTAGGAAGGCCATGGCAGTTTGACAAGGAGACCAGACATGATGGCCGAACCAATCTTACACTTTTGTGCATGACAAGAGAAAGGCCAGCCTAGCTCCTCTCACGCCTGCCCAGGTACATGAGCTTCAACAGCAAATGAGTAAGGAAAAGAAGCTCATTAAATCTAATTTTCTTATTCAACCAAGTCATGTCCGGAGAGCTTTAGCCTCGAAGGATTTAATGCTACTAATGGTTTTCAAAGAAGTGTTGAATTTAGAGAAAGAATAGGTAGAGCTACTGATACAAGCCTCGATTCAAGGCTTATGTGCGCGTGGGCTGTTTGGAGAAGTTTAGGTGAGAAACTTGACCTTAGACTTCTTGGACAGGGGTTTTTGGGTTGGTATTTGATGGAAGGGTGAAGTGAACCACACGAGGGGTGATGAACCTCGTGATAAATCACAAACTTAGAGCTAGGAGGGCTGGTCTTAACTAGGTTCTAAGCGAGAAAACTTGTAAGAAAATTCGATCTTTATTGATTAGCAAAAAGGTTGTCAAACTACAATGCTGGAAGGAGCCTTATTAATATGCTTGAAAGCTTGACCTTCTAGAGTCGACTCAAATAAAGAAAAGGAAAGTTTACAAAAGTGCACAAATGGAAAAGATACAAAAGTGTATAACCGAAAAAGTACCTATTCCTAAAATGTTCTTGACTCAAAAATGTAAAGAATCTAGATCCTACATTGCAAAACAGAGAGAAGCATATATTCGAATTGAAACTTACCTTACTTACCTCACGGCCAAAAAATGGAAGGTGGTCGTCCTTGTGGCATGCACACGCCTTGCTCCTAGTCTTTGACTTGGAGTAGGGTTAGGAATCTTTGGGCCCTGACCTCTCTTGCCACTAAAGCCCAAGTCTCTGAAGTCCCTTGCATTGTTGAGAAGCCTTTGGACTCTTCTCTGCACTTCTGGCCCATTGTCCTTAGTCGATCTTCCTCTAGGAGCTTGTCAACCCATAAGCTGAACTTGTGGAAGAGTGCTCTTGATATGCTCCTTGTCATTGCTCCTGGTGCCACTATTGGTGTGAAGACTTACTCTAGATGCATGTCCTGAAGCTGGTAGTTTATCTGGTCCGAGTCTCCTTGTGTAGAAGTTGAAATGCTCGTGCACTCAGCTGGATCGGCTGTACCGGCTGGATTGTGCGAGGTACTGGCTGGAATGCCTTCTAGACCGGCCAAGTTGATCCCGGAGTCGGCGGCATCACCAAGAGGACTGGCGGTGTCATCCACGTCGCCAGCAATTGTGCCGGAAGCTTGGGCCTCTCCGCCGGCAATGCTGATCGGTCCGGTCCTGTTGGTCAGGGTCCGGCGGTACCGCTTGGGCCGGCAGACGTGCCAGATGGCCCGGCTGTCTCGGGCAAGCTTCCTGGTCGGCCAGTCTGGTCTCCTGGCCGGACATACGACCTGATGTCCTCATCAAAGGTGCATCATTTGCAAAAAGGCGAAGTCCCGAGTGCACCCTCACGGGTTGTATCTCCCATTGCCCATACCCACACATCCATGGGTGGACATCTCAATGGACTTCGTTTTAGGTCTGCCCAAGATCAACCACAAAGATGCAATCTTTGTAGTGGTGGACAGATTCTCCAAGATGGCACACTTCGTTCCGTGTGCCAATGTTAATGATGCCACGCAAACAGCCGAGCTGTTCTTCAGGGAGATAGTACGGCTTCATGGAGTGCCACAGACCATCGTGTCAGACAGGGACACCAAGTTCCTCAGCCATTTCTGGAGGACCCTTTGGAGGAAGCTAGGCATGAAGCTGCTCTTCTCTACCACCTGCCATCCTCAAACCGATGGCCAAACCGAAGTAGTCAACCGCACATTGTCAACTCTTCTTAGGACTACACTAGGGAAGAACCTCAAGACTTGGGTAGAGTGCCTGCCATTCATAGAGTTCGCATACAACCAAGCCGTGCACTCAGCAACCAATAAGACCCCATTTGAAGTAGTATACGGCTTCAACCCTCTCACACCATGAAGCAAACACCACTGCCACCAGCAGAGATGACCAACCTCAATGGAGCATCCAAGGTGAATTTCATAAGGAAGTTACACCAGAAGGTAGCAGAGAACTTGGAGAAGAGGACCGGCAGTACGTGACTCATGCCAACAAGGGAAGAAAGGAGGTGATTTTTCAACCAGGCGATTGGGTGTGGCTACACGTACGACATGAGAGGTTTTCCAACCTAAGGAGTTCCAAGCTAGCACCAAGAGGAGATGGATCATTGAGAGTGCTGGAGAGGATCAACAACAACGCCTACCGGATTGAGCTCCCAGGTTAGTTTAATGTGTCTAACACGTTCAACGTAACTAACTTAGCCCCTTTCCATGCAGGTGAACCAGTTTTGAGGTCAAAACCTACTGAAGAGGGAGGGGATGATGGGGACATCAGGTCATATGGCCAGCCAGGACACCAGACTGGCCAACCATGGAGATTGTCCAAAACAGCCGGGCCATTTGGCACGTCTGCCGGCCCAAGCGGTACCGCCGGACCTTCGACCAACCGGGCCGGACCGATCAACATTGCTGGCGGAGAGGCCCAAACCTCCGGCCCAACTGGAGGCGACGTGAATGACACCGCCTGATGAGGACATCAGGTCGTACATCCAGCCAGGAGACCAGACTGGCCGACCAGGAAGCTTGCCCGAGACAGCAGGACCATCTGGCGCGCCTGCCGGACCAGACAGTACCGCCGGACCCTCGACCTATAGGACCAGACCGGTCAACATCGCCGGCGGAGAGGCCCAAGCTTCCGGCACACTTGGTGGGGACGTGAATGACACCGCCGGTCCCCCTGATGACACCGCCGACTCCGGGATCAACTTGGCCGGTCCTGAAGTCATTCCGGCCAGTACCGCGCACAATCCAGCCGGTACAGGCCATCCAGCCGAGTACACGCACACTTCCACTTCTACACAAGAGGACTCGGACCAAATGAGCTACCAGCTCCAGGACATGCACTTAGAGGAAGTATCTACACCAGTGGTACCTCCAGGAGCAATGACAAGAAGCAGATCAAGAGCACTCTTCCACAAATTCAGCTTATGGGTCGACAAGCTTCTAGAGGAAGAGCAGCTAAGGACAATGGGCCAGAAGAGCAAATTAGAGTCCAAAGGCTTCTCAACAACACAAGGAACATCAGAGACTTGGGCTTTAGTGGCAAGAGAGGTCAGGGCCCAAAGATATTTAACCCTACTCCAAGTCGAAGACTAGGAGCAAGGCGCGTGCATGCCACAAGGACGGCCACCTTCCATTTCTTGGCCGTGAGGTGAGTTAAGGTAAGTTTACATTCGAATATATGCCTCTTTCTGTTTTGCAGGGTAGGATCTAGTTGCTTTACATTTTTGAGTCAAGAACATTTTAGGAATAGGTCCTTTTTCGGTTATACACTTTTGTATTTTTTTCCTTTTGTGCACTTTTGTAAACTTTCCTTTTTCTTTATTTGAGTCGACCCTAGAAGGTCAAGCTGTCGAGCATATTAATAAGGCTCCTTCCAGCATTGTAGTTCGACAACCTTTTTGATTATTAATAAAGTAGAACTTTTTCCCTACGAGCTTTCTCTCAAGAGAGACTTGTGCGCTTAGAACCTAGTTGAGACCAGCCCTCCTAGCTCTAAGTTTGTGATTTATCACGAGGTTCATCACCCCTCGTGTGGTTCACTTCACCCTTCCATCGTTTACCAACCAGAAAACCCCTATCCAGAAGCCTAAGGTTGAGTTTCTCACCTAATCTTCTACAAACAGCCCACGCGCATACATCCTTGAATCAAGGCTTGTATCATTTTGGTATCAGAGCTTAAAGCTCCTAAACCAGGTTGTTTCTATCCTTTTGCTTGTTTTGTTTTGTGTTCTTGCATTAGTTTAAGTCGCATTCAAGAAAAATCAAAAAAATAACCTCAAACTCCAAACCGAGTGCATCTAGCCTCCTACGTGTATCACTAGGGTTTAGATTCACTTTTTGCATTGCATACACGTTTTCCTTTTTGTTTAAGTCATATTTCCTTTATTTTTAAGTCTAATTAAAAAGAAAAGAAAAAGAAAATAGAAAAGATACTAAAGAAATTCGAATTGGACAGCTAGCACAAGTTGTCTAGGAAGTTTCCTTTTTCGAATTTCCTTTCTTTAGAATTTTTCCTTTTGCATTTTTTTCAAACCACATATAAAAAGAAAACTCTCCTAATAATTTAGGAGCACCCTAATTGTCTTCTTTCTTTGTAGCACACATGGGAGAAGAGAATAGAGACGCAGCTGAAGCCATGATGGCCATGTTCACCACACTCCAAACACAACTCGCATCCATAGGCGAGAGGTTGGAGCGCGTGGAGAGACCAGTAAGATTCCAGGCCATAAGGCACGTGAGAGCTGAGCCAGATCGTCCTGAGGGTCCTGAGTACCTTAGGACACGGCACGAACAGGAGGAACCCCAGCCAGATGGAGATGAGGACACGCAACCTCATAACTATCACCATAGGCCGAGAGGACCTCCACGGCAACCAGAGGCAGAAGATGATGGCTTTGAGCCATATGGTCTTCACCAGAGACCAAGAATGCCTCCTAGACGTCATGAGGATGGAGATGAACACACCTATAACCGGGTAATTCATCCTGATGTTAAACTAACTCCTCCAACTTTTGCAGGAAAAGTAGACCCCGAGGCTTACCTAGATTGGGAGAAGCGAATGGATCATATCTTTGATCACTACAACCAACCAGGACCTAGGAGAGTCTCAATGGCAGTAGCACAACTCACGGACAATGCCCTCATCTGGTGGGATCGTGAGGTATCTGACAGAAGGAGGAAGAGAATGAGGCCCGTAGACTCATGGGTCGACATGAAAGACCTCATGCGACAAAGGTATGTTCCACCTTACTTTCATAGGGATTTGCAACGACGTTTTCGTACTCTTAAGCAGGGTACCAGATCAGTAGAGGAGTACTATGAAGAGTTCGAGAGGTTAAGGAACAGATTGGAGCTCAATGATGATGAAGAAGCATTGATGGCACAATTCTTGGATGGACTCCAAGAAAGGATCAGCTGCAAGGTGGAAAGGCAAATCTACAACGACTTCAAGGACTTGTTCCACCTATCTGTGCAAGCTGAACAGCACATCAAACGTAAGAGCCAAGACATCCGCAGCAAGCCTAAGACACCTTGGGCACCAAGCAACATGCCTAAGACAGTGGACAAAGGCAAAAGCGTAGAGATCGAGTCAAGGTTCAAGAGCAAGCCTCCTGAACCCACCCGTGACCAGAGAGAGCCTGGTAAGTCTTCTAACCCTCAAAGATCACGTGACATAACTTGTTTCAAGTGCAGGGGACGTGGACACATCTCAAGGGAGTGCCCAAACAACCGAGTCATGCTGATTACGGAGGCAGGAGAATATGAGTCCCAAGATGAAGAGGACTATGAGCCAGAAGGAGAATATGGTGACATTGAGTACCCTGATGTGGGGGAAGTGCTGGTCACTAGACGTATCCTCAGTGCAATGGTGGATCCTTCAGAGACCATCCAAAGGGAGAACATCTTCCACAGCCGTTGCACCATCAAGGGAAAGGTATGTAACCTCATCATAGATGGTGGTTCTTGCACTAACGTTGCTAGTGCGTATATGGTTGATAAGCTAGGTCTAGAGAGGACACGGCATCCTCGACCATATAGACTGAGATGGCTCGATGACAAAGTGGAGCTCAAGATTCATGAGCAAGTCACTGTGCCATTCAGTGTGGGCAAGTACCAAGACCAGGTCGTGTGCGACGTGGTGCCCATGCAAGCTGGCCATCTTCTACTAGGAAGACCATGGCAGTTTGACAAAGAGACCAGGCATGATGGCCGAACCAATCTATACACCTTCGTGCATGACAAGAGAAAGGTCAGCCTAGCTCCTCTTACACCTGCCCAAGTACATGAGCTACAACTCCAAATGAGTAAGGAAAAGAAACTTGTCAAGTCTAACTTTCTTATTCAACCTAGTCATGTCCGGAGAGCTTTAGCCTCGAAGGACTTAATGTTACTAATGGTTTTCAAGGAAGTGTTGAGTATAGAACAGGGACAGGTAGAGCTACCTCATGAAGTAGCAACACTCCTCAACAAATTCCAGGATGTATTTCCAGAGGAGATACCAGCAGGCTTGCCTCCTTTACGTGGCATAGAACACCAGATTGATCTAGTGCCCGGAGCAGCCCTGCCCAACCGGCCAGCCTACCGGATGAGTCCAGAGGAGTCCAAGGAGCTTGAGAAGCAAGTCAAGGAGCTCCTGGAGAAGGGATATGTTCGAGAGAGCCTCAGTCCATGTGCTGTACCAGTGCTACTAGTGCCCAAGAAGGATGGGACTTGGCGCATGTGTGTGGACTGCCGAGCAATCAACAACATCACAGTCAAGTATAGGCATCCAATACCACGACTGGATGACATGCTAGATGAGCTGAGTGGAGCCACGGTCTTCTCCAAGATAGACCTCAAAAGTGGATACCACCAGGTAAGAATGAAGGAAGGTGATGAGTGGAAGACTGCTTTCAAGACAAAGCAAGGGCTCTACGAGTGGACAGTCATGCCATTTGGCTTGACTAATGCCCAAAGCACCTTCATGCGCCTTATGAACCAAGTTCTTAGGGCATACATCAGTAAGTTTGTAGCGGTTTACTTTGATGACATACTAGTTTATAGTAAGTGCTTACGGGAACACCTCACACATCTTGAGATGGTACTTAAAACCCTTCGACAAGAAGAGCTTTATGCCAATCTCAAGAAGTGCACCTTTTGTACTGATCAACTTGCTTGTCTTTTTAGGTTTTGTTGTGAGTTCACAGGGCCTACAGGTTGATGAAGAGAAGATTCGAGCCATACAAGAATGGCCAACACCAGGAAACATCAGCCAAGTGAGGAGCTTCCACGGACTGGCCAGCTTCTATAGGAGATTCGTGCCCAACTTCAGCAGTATTGCCTCACCACTGACGGCAGTAGTGAAGAAGAACGTGGGATTCAGCTGGGGAGAAGCTCAGGAGAAGGCATTCCAGGCCTTGAAGGACAGCCTTACACACGCACCAGTGCTAGTCCTTCCCGACTTCAACAAGACGTTTGAAGTGGAGTGTGATGCCTCTGGAATAGGCATAGGAGCAGTGCTACACCTACGGCAGGAGAGGTTCCCAAACCTAAGGAGTTCCAAGCTAGCACCAAGAGGAGATGGACCATTCAGAGTGCTCGAGAGGATCAACAACAACGCCTACCGGATCGAGCTTCCAGGTGAGTTTAATGTGTCCAATACGTTCAATGTTACTGACTTGGCCCCTTTCCATGCAGATGATCCAGTTTTGAGGACAAAACCTACTGAAGAGGGAGGGAATGATGAGGACATCAGGTCGTACATCCAGCCAGGAGACCAGACTGGCCGACCAGGAAGCTTGCCCGAGACAGCAGGACCATCTGGCGCGCCTGCCGGACCAGACAGTACCGCCGGACCCTCGACCTATAGGACCAGACCGGTCAACATCGCCGGCGGAGAGGCCCAAGCTTCCGGCACACTTGGTGGGGACGTGAATGACACCGCCGGTCCCCCTGATGACACCGCCGACTCCGGGATCAACTTGGCCAGTCCTGAAGTCATTCCGGCCAGTACCGCGCACAATCCAGCCGGTACAGGCCATCCAGCCGAGTACACGCACACTTCCACTTCTACACAAGAGGACTCGGACCAAATGAGCTACCAGCTCCAGGACATGCACTTAGAGGAAGTATCTACACCAGTGGTACCTCCAGGAGCAATGACAAGAAGCAGATCAAGAGCACTCTTCCACAAATTCAGCTTATGGGTCGACAAGCTTCTAGAGGAAGAGCAGCTAAGGACAATGGGCCAGAAGAGCAAATTAGAGTCCAAAGGCTTCTCAACAACACAAGGAACATCAGAGACTTGGGCTTTAGTGGCAAGAGAGGTCAGGGCCCAAAGGTTTTTAACCCTACTCCAAGTCGAAGACTAGGAGCAAGGCGCGTGCATGCCACAAGGACGGCCACCTTCCATTTCTTGGCCATGAGGTAAGTTAAGGTAAGTTTTCAATAAGAATATTTGCCTCTTTCTGTTTTGCAGGGTAGGATCTAGAATATTTACTTTTATTGAGTCAAAAACATTTTAGGAATAGGTCCTTTTTCGATTATACACTTTTGTATCTTTTCCTTTGTGCACTTTTGTAAGTTTTCCTTTTCTTATTTGGGTCGACCCTAGAAGGTCAAGCTGTCGAGCATATTAATAAGGCTCCTTCCAGCATTGTAGTTCGACAACCTTTTTGATTATTAATAAAGTAGAACTTTTTCCCTACGAGCTTTCTCTCAAGAGAGACTTGTGCGCTTAGAACCTAGTTGAGACCAGCCCTCCTAGCTCTAAGTTTGTGATTTATCACGAGGTTCATCACCCCTCGTGTGGTTCACTTCACCCTTCCACCGTTTACCAACCAGAAAACCCCTATCCAGAAGCCTAAGGTTGAGTTTCTCACCTAATCTTCTACAAACAGCCCACGCGCATACATCCTTGAATCAAGGCTTGTATCACCCCAGCTGAATCTCACGTTCTTCTTCACTACTGCCGTCAATGGTGAGGCAATACTGCTGAGGTTGGGCACGAATCACCTGTAGAAGCTGGCCAGTCCGTGGAAGCTCCTCACCTAGCTTATGTTGCTTGGTGTTGGCCATTCTTGTATGGCTCGAATATTCTCTTCATCAACCTGTAGGCCCTGTGAACTTACTACAAAACCTAAGAAGACAAGTTTATCAGTACAAAAGATGCACTTCTTGAGATTGGCATAAAGCTCTTCTTGTCGAAGTGTTTTAAGTACCATCTCAAGATGTGTAAGGTGATCTCTTAAACACTTACTGTAAACTAAAATTTCGTCGAAATAAACTACGACAAACTTACTGATGTACGCCCTAAGAACTTGGTTCCTAAGGCACATGAAGGTGCTCGGGGCTTTACTCAAGCCAAATGGCATGACTGTCCACTCGTAGAGCCCTTGCTTGGTCTTGAAGGGGGTCTTCCACTCATCACCTTCCTTCATCCTGACCTGGTGGTATCCACTCTTAAGGTCTATCTTGGAGAAGACCGTGGCTCCACTCAGCTCATCTAGCATGTCATCCAGCCGTGGTATTGGATGCCGGTACTTGACTGTGATGTTGTTGATTGCTCGGCAGTCCACGCACATTCGCCAAGTCCCATCCTTCTTGGGCACTAGTAGCACTGGTACGGCACATGGACTGAGGCTCTCTCGAACATATCCTTTCTCCAGGAGCTCCTTGACTTGCTTCTCAAGCTCCTTGGACTCCTCTGGACTCATCCGGTAGGCTGGCCGGTTGGGCAGGGCTGCTCCGGGCACGAGGTCGATCTGGTGCTCTATGCCTCGTAGGGGAGGTAAGACTGCTGGTATCTCTTCCGGGAACACATCCTGGAACTTGTTGAGGAGAGCTGCTACTTCAGGAGGTAGCTCTACCTGTTCTTTCTCTACATTCAACACTTCTTTGAAAACCATTAGTAGCATTAGATCCTTCGAGGCTAAAACTCTCCAGACATGACTTGGTTGAATGAGAAAATTAGATTTAATGAGCTTCTTTTCCTTACTCATTCGCTGTTGAAGCTCATGTATCTGGGCAGGTGTGAGAGGAGCTAGGCTGACCTTTCTCTTGTCATGCACGAAAGTGTAAAGATTAGTTCGGCCATCATGCCTGGTCTCCTTGTCAAACTGCCATGGCCTTCCTAGCAGAAGATGGCCAGCTTGCATGGGCACCACGTCGCACACGACTTGGTCTTGGTACTTGCCCACACTGAATGGCACAGTGACTTGCTCATGGATCTTGAGCTCCACTTTGTCATCCAGCCATCTCAGTCTATATGGTCGAGGATGCCTTGTCTTCTCTAGACCTAGCTTATCAACCATATATGCACTAGCAACGTTAGTGCAAGAAACACCATCTATGATGAGGTTACATACCTTGCCCTTGATGGTGCAACGGCTGTGGAAGATGTTCTCCCTTTGGATGGTCTCTGAAGGATCCACCATTGCACTGAGGATGCCTCTAGTGACCAGCACTTCCCCCACATCAGGGTACTCAATGTCACCATATTCCTCTTCTGGTTCATAGTCCTCTTCATCTTGGGACTCATACTCTCCAGCCTCCGTAATCAGCATGACCCGGTTGTTTGGGCACTCCCTTGAGATGTGTCCACGACCCCTACACTTCAAACAAGTGATGTCACATGATCTTTGAGGGTTAGAAGACTTACTAGGCTCTCTCTGGTCACGGGTTAGTTCAGGAGGCTTGCTCTTGAACCTTGACTCGATCTCTATGCTCTTGCCCTTGTCTACGGGCTTAGGAATGTTGCTTGGTGCCCAAGGAGTCTTAGGCTTGCTGCGGATGTCTTGGCTGTTACAGTTGATGTGCTGCTCAGCCTGGACAGATAGGTGGAACAAATCCTTGAAGTCATTGTAGATTTGCCTTTCCACCTTGCGGCTGATCCTTTCTTGAAGTCCATCCAAGAATTGTGCCATCAAAGCTTCTTCATCATTGAGCTCCAGCCTGTTCCTTAGCTTCTCGAACTCTTCATAGTACTCCTCCACTGATCTGGTACCCTGCTTAAGAGTACGAAAACGACGTTGCAAATCTCTATGAAAGTAAGGTGGAACAAACCTTTGTCGCATGATGTCTTTCATGTCGACCCATGAGTCTACGGGCCTCATTCTTTTCCTCCTTCTGTCAGATACCTCACGATCCCACCAGATGAGGGCATTGTCTGTGAGTTGTGCTACTGCCATTGAGACTCTCCTAGGTCCTGGTTGGTTGTAATGATCAAAGATATGATCCATTCTTCTTTCCCAATCTAGGTAAGCCTCGGGTCTACTTTTCCTGAAAAACTAGGAGGAGTTAGCTTAACATCAGGATGATTTACCCGGTTGTAGGTGTGTTCATCTCCATCCTCATGATGTCTAGGAGGCATTCTTGGTCTCTGGTGAAGACCACATGGCTCAAAGCCATCATCTTCTGCCTCTGGTTGCCGTGGAGGTCCTCTCGGCCTATGGTGATAGTTATGAGGTTGTGTGTCCTCATCTCCTTCTGGCTGGGGTTCCTCCTGTTCGTGCCGTGTCCTAAGGTGCTCAGGACCCTCAGGACGGTCTTGCTCAGCTCTCACGTGCCTTATGGCCTGGAATCTCACCGGCCTCTCCACGCGCTCCAACCTCTCGCCGATTGATGCGAGTTGCGTTTGGAGTGTGGTGAACATGGCCATCATGGCCTCGGCTGCATCTCTATTCTCTTCTCCCATTGCGTACTACAAGAAAGAAGTCAAGTTACTCTGCTCCTAGAATTGATTAGGAGCGTTCCTTATATAGAGAATTCGAAAAATATGCAAAAAGGAAAAAACTGGAAAATGGAAAATTCGAAAATATGGAGATTTGAGAAAAAATGGAAACTTTCTTGACAACTATTGCGAGCTGTCCAATTCGAATTCTTTTGGTATGTTTGCTATTTTCTTTTTCTTCTCTTTTTAATTTAACTTAAAAATAATAGAAATATGATTTAAACAAAAGGAAAACGTGAATGGCAATGCAAAAGTGAATCTAAACCCTAGTGATACACGTAGAAGCTAGATGCACTCGGTTTGGAGTTTGATGTTATTTTTTTGTTTTTACTTGAATGAAACTTAAACTAATGCAAGAACTAGAAACAAAAAAAGTTAAAGGATAGAAAAAACCTGGTTT
>JAEVFF010001786.1:0-30298 GCA_018901945.1 Pugionium dolabratum | reverse complement strand
CAAGCTCCTAGAGGAAGATCGACTAAGGACAATGGGCCAGAAGTGCAAAGAAGAGTCAAAAGGCTTCTCAACAATGCAAGGGACTTCAGAGACTTGGGCTTTAGTGGCAAGAGAGGTCAGGGCCCAAAGATTCCTAACCCTACTCCAAGTCGAAGACAAGGAGCAAGGCGTGTGCATGCCACAAGGACGGCCACCTTCCATTTCTTGGTCGTGAGGTAAGTAAGGTAAGTTTCAATTCGAATATATGCCTCTTTCTGTTTTGCGGGGTAGGATCTAGATTGTTTACATTTTTGAGTCAAGAACATTTTAGGAATAGGTCCTTTTTTGGTTATGCACTTTTGTATCTTTTCCATTTGTGCACTTTTGTAAACTTTCCTTTTCTTTATTTGAGTCGACCCTAGAAGGTCAAGCTGTCGAGCATATTAATAAGGCTCATTCCAGCATTGTAGTTCGACAACCTTTTTGATTATTAATAAAGTAGAACTTTTTCCCTACAAGTTTTCTCTCTAAGAATCTTGTGCGCTTAGAAACCTAGTTGAGACCAGCCCTCCTAGCTCTAAGTTTGTGATTTATCACGAGGTTCATCACCCCTCGTGTGGTTCACTTCACCTTCCATCGAATACCAACCCAAAAACCCCTATCCAAGAAGTCTAAGGTCGAGTTTCTCACCTAACCTTCTCCAAACAGCCCACGCGCATATAAGCCTTGAATCGAAGCTTGTATCATTTTGGTATCAGAGCTTAAAGCTCCTAAACCAGGTTGTTTCTATCCTTTAGCTTGTTTTGTTTCTTGTTATTGCATTAGTTTAAGTTCCATTCAAGAAAATAAAAAAAAATAACATCTAAACTCATACCGAATGCATCTAGATCATACGTGCATCACTAGGTTCTAGAATCATTCTTGCATTGCTATATTTGACTTTCCTTTTTGTTAGAATCATATTTCCATTATTTTTAAGTTAAATTAAAAAGAAAAGAAAAAGAAAATAGGAAAAATACCTAAAGGATTCGAATTGGACAGCTAGCAATAGTTGTCAAGAAAGTTTCCTTTTTTTCAAATCTTCATATTTTCGAATTTCCAATTCTCAGATTTTTTCCTTTTTGCATTTTTTCGAATCCCCTTATAAAAGAAAACCCTCCTAATAATTTAGGAGCAGCATAACTTGTCTTCTATCTTTGTAGTACGCAATAGCGGAAGAAAATAGGGAAGCAACCGAAGCCATGATGGCCATGTTCACCACCCTCCAAATGCAACTCGCAGCCATAGGCGAGAGGTTGGAGCGCGTGGAGAGGCCTGTGAGATTCCAGGCCATAAGGCACGTGAGAGCTGAGCAAGACCGTCCTAAGGGTCCTGAGCACCTTAGGACACGGCACGAACAGGAGGAGCCCCAGCCAGATGGAGATGAGGACACACAACCTTATAACTATCACCATAGGCCGAGAGGTCCTCCACGTCAACCAGAGGCAGAAGATGATGGCTTCGAGCCATATGGTCTTCACCAGAGACCAAGGATGCCTCCAAGACATCATGAGGATGGAGATGAACATGCCTACAACCGGGTAACTCATCCTGATGTTAAGCTAACTCCTCCAAGTTTTGCAGGAAAAGTAGACCCCGAGGCTCACCTAGATTGGGAGAAAAGAATGGATCATATCTTTGATCATTACAACCAACCAGGGTCCAAGAATAAGCTAGCTCATTTTTCTTATTCTGACAAAATTTGAGATAGAAATTGATACGACGAGATTTCCAAGTAATTCAATCTATCTAGAACTGCGTGATGCCATGCATTATGCTTCATTTATAAGCCTTTACTCAATGAGCACTATTTATCAGTTTCGAATAATTATATTAACTAGTCGAGCAACTTGACATGTTCGCACTAAATCGTACATAACTTTTGATTTTGAGCTCAGAATGATACGGATCCAATACCCACGTTAAGCTAGCTCAATTTTCTATATTGTGACAAAATTTGAGAAAGAAATAGATACGAGAAGACGTTCATGTAATCCATTCTATCCCGAACTGCGTGATGCCATGCATTATGCTTCATTTATAAGGCTTTACTCAATGAGCACCATTTATCAGTTTAGAGTAATCATATTAACTAGCCGATCAACTTGATCTGTCCGCACTAAATCGTTTGTAACTTTGGATTTAGAGCTCAGAATGTCACGAATCCAACGGCCACGTTAAGCTAGCTAAATTTTCTATATTGTGACCAAATTTGAGACCAAAAAATATATGACAAAGCATCCAAGTAATCCAATCTATTCCGAACTGTGTGATGTCATGCATTACACTTCATTTATAAGCGTTTACTCAATGAGCACCACTTAGCAGTTAAGAATAATCATATTAACTGGCCGATCAACTTGACATATCCGCAATTAATCATCTGTAACTTTTGATTGAGATCTCAGAATTACACGAATCCAGTGCCCACGTTAAGCTAGCTCAATTTTCTATATTGTGACAAAATTTGAGAAAGAAATAGATACGACAAAATGTCCAAGTAATCCAATCTATCCTGAACTGCGTGATGCCATGCATTATGCTTCATTTATAAGCCTTTACTCAATGAGAACCATTTATCAATTTAGAATAATCATATTAACTGGCCGATCAACTTCACATGTCGTAACTAAATAATCCGTAACTTTTTATTTCGAGCTCAGAATGACACGAATCCAATGCCCACGTTAAGCTAGCTCAATTATCTATATTGTAATACAATTTAAAACTAAAACTGTTTCGAAAAATTCTCGAAGAAATCAAATCAATCCAAAACTGCGTAATGTCATGCATTATACTTCATTTATAAGCCTATACTCAATGGGCACCAATGATCAGTTTAAAATGATCATGTTAATTAGCCGATCAACTTGACATGTCCCACTAAATCGTCTGTAACTTTTATTTAGAGCTCAGAATAACAAGAATCCAATGCCCACGTTAATCTAGCTCAATTTCCTATATTGTAATAAAAATTAAAACTAAAATTGCTTCGAAAAATCCTCCAAGTAATCAAATATATCCAAAACTGCGTAATGTCATGCATTTTGCTTCATTTATAAGCGTTTACTTAACGACCACCAATGTTCAGTTTAGAGTTATCATTTTAACTGGCCGATCAACTTGACATGTCTGCACTAAATCGTCGGTAACTATTGATTTTGAGCTCAGAATGAGACGAATCCAATGCTCATGTTAAGCTAGCTCAATTTTCTATATTGTAATAAAATTTAAAACTAAAATTACTTCGAAAAATCATCCAAGTAATCAAATATATCCAAAACTGCGTAATTTCATGCATTTTGCTTTATTTATAAGCCTTTACTCAATGACCACCAATGTTCAGTTTACAGTGATCATTTTAACTGGCCGATCAACTTGACATGTCTGCACTAAATCGTCCGTAACTTTTGATTTTGAGCTTAGAATGACAAGTATCCAATGCCCATGTTAAGTTACCTCAATTTTCTATGTTGTGATTAAATTTTATAAGGAAATAGATATGACAAAACGTCCAACTAATCCAATGTATTCCTAACTGCGTGATGCCATGTATTATACTTCATTTATAAGCATTTAATCAACGAGCACCTTTTATCAGTTTAGAATAATCATATTAACTGGTCTATCAACTTGACATATCCACACTAAATCGTCCGTAACTTTTGATTTAGAGCTCATAATTACACGAATCCAGTGCCCACGTTAAGCTAGCTCAATTTTCTATATTGTAAAAAAATTTAAAACTAAAATTGGTTCGATAAATCCCCCAAGTAATCAAATATATCGAAAACTGTGTAATGTCATTCATTATGCTTCATTTAGAAGCCTTTACTCAATGAGCACCAAAGATCAGTTTTGAATGATCATATTAACTGGTCGATCAACTTGATATATTTGCGCTAAATTGTCTGTAGCTTTTGATTTAGAGCTTAGAATGACACGAATCCAATGCACATGTTAAGCTAACTCAATTTTCTATATTGTGTTAAAATTTGAGACAGAAATAGATACGACAAAGCGTCGAAATAATCCAATCTATTCTGAAATATGTGATGCCATGCACTATGCTTCATTTATAATCCTTTACTCAATGAGCCCCATTTATCAGTTTAGAATAATCACATTAACAGGCCGATCAACTTGACATGTGCGCAAGAAATCGTCTGTAATTTTTGATTTAGACCTCGGAATGACACAAATCCAATGCACACATTAAGCTAGCTTAATTTTCTATAATGTAATAAAATTTAAAACTAAAAATGCTTTGACAAATCCTTCAAGTAATCAAATCTATCCAAAGCTGCGTAATGTCATTCATTATGCCTCATTTATAATCCTTTACTCAATGAGCACCATTGATCAGTTTAGAATGATCATTTTAACAGGCTGATAAACTCTACAAGTCTACAATAAATCGTCCGTAACTTTTGTATTAGAGCTTAGAATGACACGAACCCAATGCCCATGTTAAACTAGCTCAATTTTCTATATTCTGACAAAATTTGAGAAAGAAATAGATATGACAAGGTGTCCAAGTAATCCAATCAATCCCGAACTGCGCGATACCATGCATTATGCTTCATTTATAAGCCTTTACTCAATGAGCACCATTTATTAGTTTAGAATAATCATATTATTGGGCTGATCAACTTGACATGTCTCACTAAATCGTCTGTAACTTTCGATTTAGAGGTCCGAATGACACGAATCCAATCCCAATATTGTGACTTAGAGCTAAATTTTCTATATTGCGACAAAATTTGGTTTCGAGCTCAATTTTCTATATTTTGACAAAATTTGAGACAGAAATAGATACGACAACGCGTCCAAGTAATCCAATCTATCCTAAACTATGTGATGCCATGCACTATGCTTCATTTATAAGCCTTTACTCAATAAGCCCCATTTATCAGTTTAGAATAATCGTATTAATTGGTCGATCAACTTGACATTCCACACTAAATCGTCTGTAACTTTTGATTTATAGCTCAGAATGAAACGAATCCAATGCCCACGTTAAGCTAGCTCAATTTTCTATATTGTAATAAAATTTTAAACTAAAATTGCTTCGACAAATACTCCAAGTATTCAAATCTTTCCGAAATTGCGTAATGTCATGCATTATGCTTCATTAAGAAGCCTTTACTCAATGAAAACCAATGATTAGTTTAGAATGATCATATTTACTGTCCAATCAACTTGACATTTCTGCCCTAAATCGTCCGTAACTTTTTATTTAGAGCCCCAAATGACATGAATCTAATGCCCACGTTAAGCTAGCTCAATTTTTGTTATTGTGACAAAATTTGACACTGAAATAAATATAACAGAGCATCCAAGAAATCCAATCTATCCTGAACTGTATAATGCCATGCATTATTGTTCATTTATAAGCATTTACTCAATGAGCACCATTTATCAGTTCATAATAATCATATTACCTGGTCGATCAACTTGACATGTCCACACTAAATCATCCATAACTTTTGATTTAGAGCTTTGAATAGTATGAATCCAATGCCCACGTTAAGTTTGCTCAATTTTCTACATTTTAATAAAATTTAAAACAGAAATTGCTTCTAAAAATCCTCCAAGAATAAAATATAACCAAAACTGCGTAATGTCATGCATTATGCTTCATTTATAATTAGTATTTACTCAATGAGCACCAATGATCAGTTTAGAATGATCATTTTAAGTGGCCGATCAACTTCACGTGTCTTCACTAAATCGTCCGTAACTTTTGGTTTTGAGCTCATAATGACACAAATCCAAAGCCCACGTTAGGTTAGCCCAATTTTCTCTATTGTGACATAATTTAAGACCGAAATACATACGACAAAGCATCAAACTAATCCAATCTAATCCAAACAGCGTGATGCCATGCATTATACTTCATTTATAAGCCTTTACTCAATGAGCACTATTTATCAGTTTAGAATAATCATATTACCTAGTCGATCAACTTGGCATGTCCGTACTAAATTGTCCGTAACTTTTGATTTAGAGCTAAGACTGACACGAATCCAACGCCCACCTTAAGCTAACTCAATTCTCTATATTGTGAAAAAATTTGAGACAGAAGTAGATATGACAAAACGACTCAGTAATCCAATCTATCCTGAATTCCGTGATGCCCTGCATTATGCTTTGTTTATAAGCTTTTACTCAATGAACAGTAGTTATCAGTTTAGAATAATCATATTCATTGGTCGATCAACTTGGCATGTCCGCACTAAATCGTTCGTAACTTTTGATTTAGAGCTACGAGTGACACGAATCCAGTGCCTACGTTAAGCTAATTCAATTCTCAATATTGTGACAAAATTTGAGACAGAAGTAGATATGACAAAGCGTCCAAGTAATCCAATCTATCTTGACCTGCGTGATGCCATGCATTATACTTCATTTATAAGCCTTTACTCAATGAGCACCATTTATCAGTTTAGAATAATCATATTAACTGGTCGATAATTTTGACATGTCACCACTAAATCGTCCGTAACTTTTGATTTAGAGAATGACACTAATCTATTGCCCAGATTAAGCTACCTGAATTTTCTATATTGTAATAAAATTTGAGATAGAAATAGATACGAGAAAGCATCCAAGTAATACATTCTCTCCCAAACGGCGTGATGCCATGCATTATGCTTCATTCATAAGCCTTTACTCAATGAGCACCATTTATTAGGTTAGAATAATCATATTAACTAATCGATCAACTTGATATGTACGCACTAAATCGTATGTAACTTTTGATTAAGAGCTCAAATGACATGAATCCAATGCCTACGTTAAACTACCTCAATTTTCTTTATTCTAAAAAAAAATAAAACTAAAATTGCTTCGACAAATCCTCCAAGTAATCAAATATTTTCAAAATTGCGTAATGTCATGATTTATGCTTCATTATAAGCCTTTGCTCAATGAGCGCCAATAATCAATTTAGAATTATCAGTTTAACTGCCCCGTAAACTTGACATGTCGACACTAAATCGTCTGTAACTTTTGATTTATAGCTCAGAATTACACGAATCTAATGCCCATGTTAAGAAGGCTCAGTTTTCTATATTGTGTCAAAATTTGAGATAGAAATAGATACGACAAAAAGTCCAAGTAATCCAATCTATCCCCAACTACTTGATGCTATGCCTTATGCTTCATTTATACGCCTTTACTCAATGAACACCATTTATCAGTTTAGAATAATCATATTAACTGGCCGATCAACTTGACATGTCCACACTAAATCATCCGTAACTATTGATTTTGAACTTAGAATGAAACAAATCCAATGGCCAAGTTAAGCTAGCTCAATTTTCTATGTTGTGAAAAAATTGGATAAAGAAATAGATACGACGAAGCGTCCAAGTAATCAAATATATCCCGTATTGCGTGGTGCCATGCATTATGCTTCAGTTATAAACCTTTACTCATTGAGCACCATTTATTAGTTTAGAATAATCATATTAACTAGAAGATCAACTTGACATGTCAGCATTAAACCGTCCGTAACTTTTGATTTAGAGCTTAGAATGACACGAATCCAATGCCCACGTTAAGCTAGCTTAATTTAATGTATTGTGACAAAATTTGAGATAGAAATAGATATAAAAAAATAATCCAATCTATCGTGAACTGCATGATGCCATGCATTATGATTCATTTATAAACCTTTACTTAATGAACACCAATGATCAGTTAGAATGATCATTTTAACTAGCCTATATACTTTACATGTATGCACTAAATCGTCCATAACTTTTGATTTATAGCTCAGAATGACACGAATCTAGCTCAATTTCCTATATTGTGATAAAATTTGAGACAGAAATAGATACGACAAGGAGTCCAAGTAATCTAAATCCTGAACTGCATGATGCCCATGCATTATGCTTCCTTTATAAGCCTTCACTCAATGAGCATCATTTATCAGTGTAGAATAATCACATTAACTGGTCGATCAACATGATATGTGTGCACTAAATCGTCCGTAACTTTTGAGTTAGAGCTCATATTGACACGTATCCAATGGCCATGTTAAGCTAGCTCATTTTTCTTATTCTGACAAAATTTGAGATAGAAAATGATACGACGAGGTTTCCAAGTAATTCAATCTATCTAGAACTGTGTGATGCCATGCATTATGCTTCATTTATAAGCCTTTACTCAATGAGCACTATTTATCTGTTTAGAATAATCATATTAACTGGTCGAGCAACTTGACATATTCGCACTAAATCGTACATAAATTTTGATTTTGAGCTGAGAATGATATGGATCCAATACCCACGTTAAGCTTGCTCAATTTTCTATATTGTGACAAAATTTGAGAAAGAAATAGATACGAGAAAACGTTCATGTAATCCATTCTATCCCGAACTGCGTGATGCCATGCATTATGCTTCATTTATAAGGCTTTACTCAATGAGCACCATTTATCAGTTTAGAGTAATCATATTAACTAGCCGATCAACTTGATCTGTCCGCACTAAATCGTTTGTAACTTTGGATTTAGAGCTCAGAATGTCACGAATCCAACGGCCAAGTTAAGCTAGCTCAATTTTCTATATAGTGACCAAATTTGAGACCAACAAATATATGACAAAACATCCAAGTAATCCAATCTATTCCGAACTGTGTGATGTCATGCATTATGCTTCATATATAAGCATTTACTCAATGAGCACCATTTATCAGGTTAGCGTAATCATATTAACTAACCGATCAACTTGACATGTATGCACTAAATCGTATGTAACTTTTGATTTAGAGCTCAAATGACATGAATCCAATGCCTACGTTAAACTACCTAGATTTTATTTATTCTAAAAAAAATAAAACTAAAATTGCTTTGACAAATCCTCCAAGTAATCAAATATTTTCAAAATTGCGTAATGTCATGATTTATGCTTCATTATAAGCCTTTGCTCAATGAGCGCCAATAATCAGTTTAGAATTATCAGTTTAACTGCCCCGTAAACTTGACATGTCGACACTAAATCGTCTGTAACTTTTGATTTATAGCTCAGAATGACACGAATCTAATGCCCATGTTAAGAAGGCTCAGTTTTCTATATTGTGTCAAAATTTGAGATAGAAATAGATACGACAAAAAGTCCAAGTAATCCAATCTATCCCCAACTACTTGATGCTATGCCTTATGCTTCATTTATACGCCTTTACGCAATGAACACCATTTATCAGTTTAGAATAATCATATTAACTGGCCGATCAACTTGACATGTCCGCACTAAATCATCCGTAACTTTTGATTTTGAACTTAGAATGAAACAAATCCAATGGCCAAGTTAAGCTAGCTCAATTTTCTATGTTGTGAAAAAATTGGATAAAGAAATAGATACGACGAAGCATCCAAGTAATCAAATATATCCCGTATTGCGTGGTGCCATGCATTATGCTTCAGTTATAAACCTTTACTCATTGAGCACCATTTATTAGTTTAGAATAATCATATTAACTAGAAGATCAACTTGACATGTCAGCATTAAACCGTCCTTAACTTTTGATTTAGAGCTTAGAATGACACGAATCCAATGCCCACGTTAAGCTAGCTTAATTTAATGTATTGTGACAAAATTTGAGATAGAAATAGATATAACAAAATAATCCAATCTATCGTGAACTGCATGATGCCATGCATTATGATTCATTTATAAACCTTTACTTAATGAACACAAATGATCAGTTAGAATGATCATTTTAACTAGCCTATATACTTTACATGTATGCACTAAATCGTCCATAACTTTTGATTTATAGCTCAGAATGACACGAATCTAGCTCAATTTCCTATATTGTGATAAAATTTGAGACAGAAATAGATACGACAAGGAGGACAAGGAGTCCAAGTGATTTAAATCTAAGTCTTTATTCATAAGATTTGATTTAGAGCTCAGAATGACACAAATCGAATGCCCAGGTTAAGCTAGCTCAATTTTCTAAATTGAGACCAAATTTGAGACCAAAATTGATACGACAAAATGTCCAATTAATCCAATCTATCCCGAGCTGCATGATGCTATGCATTATGCTTCATTTATAGGCCTTTACTCAATGAGCACCATTTATCAGTTTAGAATGATCATTTTAACTGGCCGATCAACTTGACATGTACGCACTAAATCATCCTAAACTTTTGATTTAGAGCTCAGAATGACACGAATCCAATGTCCCAGTTAAGCTAGCTCTATTTTCTATATTGTGACAAAATTTGATACAGAAATAGATACGAGAAGGCATCCAGTAATCCAATCTATCCCGAACTGCGTGATGCCATGTATTATGTTTCATTTATAAGCCTTGACTCAATGAGCACCATTTATCAGTTTAGAATGATCATTTTTTCTGGCTGATCAACTTGTCATGTCCGCACTAAATCGTTGGTAACTTTTAATTTACAGCTCTGAATGACACGAATCCCATGCCCATGTTAAGCTAGCTCAATTTTGTATATTGTGAAAAAATATTAGAAAGAAAAAGATACGACAAAGCGTCCAAGTAATCCAATCTATCCCAAAGTACGTGATTTCATGCATTATGCTTCATTTATAAGCATTTACTCAATGAGCACCATTTATCAGTTTAGAATGATTATTTTATCTGGCCGATCAACTTGACATGTCGGCACTAAATCGTTCATAATTTTTAATTTAGAGCTAAGAATGACAGGAATCCAATGCCCACGTTAAGCTACCTAAATTTTCTATATTGCGACAAAATTTGAGATAGAAATAGATAAAACCGAGGGTCCAAGTAATCCAATCTATCCCAAACTGCATGATGCCATGCATTATGTTCGTTTATAAGCCTTTACTCAATGAGCACCACTTATCACTTTAGCATAATCATATTAACTGGCCGATGAACATGACATGTCCGCATTAAATCATCTGTAACTTTTGATTTAGAGCTAAAAATAACACGAATCCAATGTCCACGTTAAGCTAGCTTAACTTTCTATATTGTAATACAATTTAATACTAAAATTGCTTCGAAAAATCCTTCGAGTAATCAAATCTATACAAAATTGCGTAATGTCATGCATTATGATTCATTTATAAGCCTTTACTCAATGAGCACCAATGATCAGTTTAGGATGATCATTTTAACTTGCCGATTAAGTTGACATGTCTACAACAAATCGTCTGTAAATTTTAATTGAGAACCCATAATGACACGAATCCAATGCCCACGTTAATCTAGCCCAATTTTCTATATTGTGACAAAATTTGAGACTGAGCTAGATACGACAAAGTGTGCATGTAATCCAATCTATCACGAACTGCGTGATGCCTTGCATTATGTTTCTTTTGTAAGCCTTGACTCAATAAGCACCATTTATCAGTTAGAATAATCATTTTTTATGGCTTATCAACTTGTCATGTCCGCACTAAATCGTTCGTAACTTTTAATTTACAGCTCTGAATGAAACGAATCCCATGCCCATGTTAAGCTAGCTCAATTTGGTATATTGTGAAAAAATTTAGAGAGAAATAGATACGACAAAGCGTTCAAGTAATCCAATCTATTCCAAAGTACGTGATTGCATGCATTATGCTTCATTTATAAGCATTACTCAATGAGCACCATTTATCAGTTTAGAATGATTATTTTATCTGGCCGATCAACTTGACATGTCGGCACAAAATCATTCGTAAATTTTCATTGTGAGCTTTGAATGACACGAATCCAATGGCCACATTAAGCTAGGTCAATTTTCTATGTTGTAATACAATTTTTAAAACTAAATTTTATTAGACAAATCCTCCAAGTAATCAAATCAATCTAAAATTGCGTAATGTCATACATTATGCTTCATCTACACGCCTTTACTCAATGAGCAGCAATGATCATATTAGAATTATTATTTTAACTGGCTGATCAACTTGACAAGTATGCACTAAATCGTTTGTAACTTTTGATTTAGAGCTCAGAATAACACGAATTCAATGCCCACGTCAAGCTAGCTCAATTTTCTATCTTGTGACCAAACTTGAGACAGAAATAGATACAACAACGTCCAAGTAATCCAATCTATCCTGAACTGCATGATGCCATGCATTCTGCTTCATTTATAAGCCTTTACCCAATGAGCACCATTTATCAGTTTAGAATGATCATTTTACCTAGCCGATCAACTTGACATGTCCGCACTAAGGCGTCTGTATGTTTTAATTTAGAGCTTAGAATGACACGAATCCAATGCCCACATTAAGCTAGCTCAATTGTCTATATTGTGAGAAAATTTGAGAAAGAAATAAATACCACAAAGCATCCAACTAATCCAATCTATCCCGAACTGTGTGATGCCTTGGATTATGCTTCATTCATAAGCCTTTACTCAATGAGCACCATTTATCAGTTTAGAATGATCATTTTATCTAGTCGATCAACTTGATATTTCTACACTAAATCGTCCGTAGCTTTTGATTTTGAACTCTGAATGACACGAATCCAATGCCCACGTTAAGCTAGCTCAATTTTCAATATTGTAATACAATTTAAAACTACAATTGCTTCGACAAATCATCCGAGTAATAAAATCTATCCAAAACTGTGTAATGTCATGCATTATGCTTCATTTATAAGCCTTTATTCAATGAGCACCAATGCTCAGTTTAGAATGATCATTTTAACTAGCCAATCAAATTGACATGTCTGGACTAAATTGTCCGTAGCTTTTTATTTAGAGTTCAGAATGACACGAATCAAAGCCCCACATTAAGCTATCTCAATTTTCTATATTGTAAAAAAATTTAAAACTAAAATTGCTTCCAAAAATCCTCCGAGTAATCAAATATATCCAAAACTGCATAATGTCATGCATTATGCTTCATTTATAAGCCTTTACTCAATGAGCACCAATGTTCAGTTTACAATGATTATTTTAACTGGCCAATCAATGACATGTCGGCACTAAATCGTCCATAACTTTTTATTTAGAGTCCGGAATGAGACGAATCCAATGTCCACTTAAGCTAGCTCAGTTTTCTATATTAGGACAAAATTTGAGACAGAAATAGATAGGACTAAACGTCCAAGAATCGAATATATCCCAAATTGCATGATACCATGCATTATGCTTCATTTATAAGCCTTTACTCAATGAGCACCATTTATCAGTTAAGAATAATCATATTAATTGGCCAATCAACTTGACATGTGCGCACTAAATCATGCGTAAGTTTTGATTTTGAGCTCAGAATGACACGAATATAATGGCCACGTTAATCTAGCTCAATTTTCTATGTTGTAATATAATTTTTCAAACTAAATTTGCTTCGACAAATCCCCCGGGTAATTAAATCTATCAAAAATTCGTAATGTCATGCATTATGCTTCATTTATAAGCCTTTACCCAATGAGCACTAATGATCTGTTTACAATGATCATTTCAACTAGCCGATCAACTTGACATGTCTGCACTAAATCGTGTGTAGCTTTTGATTTACAGCTCAGAACAACAAGAATCCAATGCCCACGTTAAGCTAGCTAAGTTTTCTATATTTTGACCAAATTTGAGACACAAATAGCCGAACAGCATGATGCTATGCATTATGCTTCATTTATAAGCCTTTACTCAATGAGCACCATTTATCAGTTTAGAATAATCATATAAAATGGCCGATCAACTTCACATGTTCGCACTAAATTGTCGATAACTTTTGATTTAGAGCTGAGAATGACACGAATCGAATGGCCTCGTTAAGCTTGCTCAATTTTCTATATTGTGACAAAGTTGGAGAAAGAAATATCTACGAAAAATCCTCCATGTAATCAAATCTACCCAAAACTGCGTAATGTCTTGCATGATGCTTCATTTATAAGTCTTTACTCAATGAGCACCTATCATCAGTTTAGAATAATCATTTTAACTTGCCGATCAACTTGACATCTCTGCAGTAAATCGTTCATAAGATTTGATTTTGAGCTCAGAATGACACGAATCGAATGCCCACGTTAAGCTAGATTAATTTTCTAAATTGAGAACAAATTTGAGACCAAAATTGATACGACAAAATGTCCAATTAGTCCAAACTATTCTGAACTGCATGATGCCATGCATTATGCTTCATTTATAGGCCTTTACTCAATGAGCACCATTTATGCCTTTACTTAATGAGCACCATTTATCAGTTTAGAATGATCATTTTAACTGGCCGATCAACTTGACATGTACGCACTAAATCGTTCGTAACTTTTGATTTAGAGCTTAGAATAACACGAATCCCCAATGCCCCAGTTAAGCTAGCTCAATTTTCTATATTGTGACAAATTTTGAGACAGAAATAGATACGACAAGGCATCCAAGTAATCCAATCTATCCCGAACTGCGTGATGCCATGTATTATGTTTCATTTATAAGCCTTGACTCAATGCGCACCATTTATCAGTTTAGAATTTCTGGCTGATCAACTTAACATATCCGCACTAAATCGTTCGTAACTTTTAATTTACAGCTCAGAATAACATGAATCCAATACCCACGTTAAGCTAGCTCAATTTTCTATATTGTGAAAAATATTTAGGAGGAAATAGATACGACAAAGCGTCCAAGTAATCCAATCTATCCTGAAGTGCGTGATGCCATGCATTATGCTTCATTTATAAGCATTTACTCAATAAGCACCATTTATCAGTTTAGAATGTTCATTTTATCTGGCCGACCAACTTGACATGTCTGCACTAAATCGTCCGTAACTTATAATTTAGAGCTCAGAATGACACGAATTCAATGCCCACGTTAAACGAGCTCAATTTTCTATATTGTAATACAATTTAAAACTAAAATTGATTCGATAAATCCTCCTAGTAATCAAATCTATCCAAAACTGCATAATGTAATGCATTATACTTTATTTATAAGCCTTTACTCAATGAGCACCAATGACCAATTTAGAATGATCATTTTAACTGGCCGATCAATGAGATGTCTACACTAAATCGTCCGTAACTTTTGATTTAGAGCTCAGAATGACACGAATCATATGCCCATGTTAAGCCAGCTCAATTTTCTATATTGTGACAAAATTTGAGAAAGCAAAAAAATACCACAAAGCGTCCAAGTAATCAAATCTATCCCGAACTGCGTGATGCCATGCATTATGCTTCATTTATAAGCCTTTACACAATGAGCACCATTTATCAGTTTAGAATAATCATATTAACTAGCCGATCAACTTGACATGTCCGCACTAAATTGTGCGTGACTTTTGATTTTGAGATAAAAATGACATGAATCCAATGGCCACATTAAGCTAGCTCAATTTTCTATATTGTAATACAACTTAAAACTAAAATTGCTTTGACAAATCCTCCGAGTAATCAAATATATCCGAAATAATGTCATGCATTATGATTCATTTATAAGCATTTACTGAATGAGCACCAATGATGAGTTTGGAATGATCATTTTAACTAGCCGATCAACTTGACATGTATGCACTAAATCGTCTGTAGCTTTTTATTTATAGTTCAAAATGACACGAATCAAATGCCCACACTAAGTTATCTCAATTTTCTATATTGTAATAAAATTTAAAACTAAAATTGCTTCGAAAAATCCTCCAATTAATCAAATATATCCAAAATTGCGTAATGTCATTAATTTTTAAGATTTTACTCAATGAGCACCACTTATCATATTAGAATGATCATTTTATCTTGCTGATTAACATGTTCGCACTAAATCGTCTGTAACTTTTAATTAAGAGTTCAGAATGACAAGAATCCAGTTCCCATGTAAAGCTAGCTCAATTTTCTATTTTGTGACAAAATTTAAGAAAGAAATAGATACGACACAGCTTCCAAGTAATCCAATCTATCCCGAAGTGCGTGATGCCATGCATTATGCTTCATTTATAAGCTTTTATTCAATGAGCACGATTTATCAGTTTAGAGCTCAGAATGACACGAATCCAATTCCCACGATAAGCTAGCTCAATTTTCTATATTGTGACAAAGTTGGAAAAAGAAATAGATACGACAAAGCGTCCAAGTATTCCAAACCATCCCGAACTACATCATGCCATGCATTATACTTCATTTATAACCCATTACTCAATGAGATCCATTTAGCAGTTTAGAATAATGATATTAAACTGGCCGATCAACTTGAAATGTCCGCAAGAAATCGTCTGTAACTTTTGATTTTGCGCTCATAATGACACGAATCCAATGGCCACGTTAAGCTAGCTCAATTTTCTATATTGTAATACAATTGAAAACTGAAATTGCTTCGACAAATCATCAATACTCAAATCTAACCAAAACAGTGTAATGTCATGCATTATGCTTCATTTATAAGCCTTTTCTCTATGAGCATCAATGATCAGTTTAGAATGATCATTTGAACTACCCGATCAACTTGACATGACGGCACTAAATCGTCCATAACTTTTTATTTAGAGCTCAGAATGACACGAATCCAATGGCCACGTTAAGTTAGCTCAATTCTTTATGTTTTAATAAAATTTAAAACTAAAATAGCTTCGAAAAATCCTCCGAGTAATCAAATATATCCAAAACTGCATAATGTCAAGCATTATGCTTAATTTACTCAATGAGCACCAATGATCAGTTTAGATTGATCATTTTAACAAGCCGATCAGCTTGACATGTCTGCACTAAATCGTGCGTAACTTTTGAGTTAGAGATCAGAATGACATGAATCCAATGCCTACGTTAAGCTAGCACAATTTCCTATATTGTGACAAAATTTGACAAAGAAATAGATAAGACAAAGCATCCAAGTAGTCCAATCTATCCCGGACTGTGTGATGCCATGAATTATGCTTCATTTATAAGCTTTTACTCAATGAGCACCATTTATCAGTTTAGAATAATCATATTAACTGGCTGATCAACTTGACATGTTCACAATAAATTGTCCGTAACTTTTGATTTAGAGATCAGATTTACACGAATCCAATGGTCATGTTAAGCTTGCTCAATTTTCTGTATTATGAGAAAATTTGAGACAGTGTTAGATCCGACAAAGCATCCAAGTAATCCAATCTATCCCGAACAGTGAGATGCTATGCTTTATGGTTCATTTATAAGCCTTTACTCAATGAGCACCATTTGTCAGTTTATAATAATCATATTAACTGGCCAATCAACTTGACATGTTCACACTAAATCGTCTGTAACTTTTGATTTAGTGCTTAGAATTACATGAATCCAATGGTCACGTTAAGCCTGCTCAATTTTCTATATTGTAATACAAAATAAAACTAAAATTGCTTCGGCAATTCCTCCGAGTAATCAAATCTATCTAAAACTGCGCAATGTCATGCATTATGCTTCATTTATAAGCCTTTACTCAATGAGCACCAATGATTAGTTTAGAATGATCATTTTAACTGGCTGATCAACCTAACACGTGTGCACTAAATCATCCATAACTTTTGATTTAGATCTCCGAATGACACGAATAGAATGCTCCTGTTAAGCTAGCTCAATTTTCTATATTGTGACCAAATTAGAGATAGAAATAGATACGACAAAACCTCCAAGTTATCCAATCTATCCCGAACTGCGTGATACCATGCATTATTCTTCATTTATAAACCTTTACACAATGAGAACCATTTATCAGTTTAGAATAATCATATTAACTACTTGATCAACTTGACATGTCTGCACTAAATCGTCCGTAACTTTTGATTTAGAGCTCAGAATGACACGAATTCAGTGCCCACGTTAAGCTAGCTCAATTTTATTTATTGTGATAAAATTTGAGAAAGAAAAAGATACGAAAAAGCATCCAAGTAATCCAATCTATACCAAACTGAGTGATACCGTGCATTATGCTTCATTTATAAGCCTTCACTAAATGAGCACCATTTATCACTTTAGAATAATCATTTTAACTGGCCGATCAACTTGACATATCCATACTAAATTGTCCGTACCATTTTTTTTTAGCTCAGAATGACATGAATCGAATGGCCACGTTAGGCTAGCTCAATTTTCTATATTGTAATACAATTTAAAACTAAAATTGCTTTCATAAAACCTCCAAGTAATCAAATATATCCATAACAGCGTAATGTCAAGCATTATACTTCATTTATAAGCCTTTACTCAAGGAGCACCAATGGACAGTTTAGATGATCATATTAACTAACCGATCAACTTGACATGTCCACACGAAATCGTATGTAACTTTTGATTTGGAGCTCCGAAAGACACGAATCCAATGCACACGTTAAGCTAGCTCCATTTTCTATATTGTGAAAAAATTTGAGAAAAAAATAGATACGACAAAGCGTCCAAGTAATCCAATCTATCCCGAACTGCGTGATACCATGCATTATGCTTCATTTATATGCCTTTACTCAAAGAGTACCATTTATCAGTTTAGAATAATCATATTGATTGGCCGATGAACTTCACATGTCCAGACTAAATCGTCCGTAACTTTTGATTTAGAGCTCAGAATGACACGAATCCAATGGCCACGTTAAGCTAGCTCAATTTTCAATATTGTAATAAAATTTTAAACTAAAATTGCTTCGAAAAATCCTCCAAGTAATCAAATATATCCACAACTACGTAATGTCATGCGTTATGCTTCATTTAAGCCTTTACTCAATGAGCACCAATGATCAGTTTAGAATGATCATTTTAACTGGTCGATCAACTTGACATGTGTGCACTAAATCGTCTGTAACTTTTGATTTAGAGGTGTGAATGACAAGAATTCAATGCCCATGTTAAGCTACCTCATTTCTATATTATGACCAAATTTGAGATAGAAATAAATACGACAAAGCATCCAAGTAGTCCAATCTATCCCGAGCTGTCTGATGCATGCATTATACTTCATTTATATGCCTTTACTCAATGAGTACCATTTATCAGTTTAGAATAATCATAGTAACTGGCCAATCAACTTGATATGTCCGCACTAAATCATCCATAACTTTTGATTTAGAGCTCAGAATGACACGAACCCAATGCCCACGTTAAGCAAGCTAGATTTAGAGCTCCGAATGACACGAATCCAATGCCCACGCTAAGCTTTCTCAATTTTCTATATTGTGATCAAATTTGAGAATGAAATAGATATAACAAAGCGTCCAAGTAATCCAATCTATCAAGAACTGTGTGATGCCATGAATGATGCTTAATTTATAAGCCTTTACTCAATGAGCACCATTTATCAGTTTAGAATAATCATATTAACAGGCCGATCAACTTGACATGTATGCACTAAGTTGTCCGTAAGTTTTGACTTACAACTCTGAATGACACGAATACAATACCCATGTTAAGCTTGCTTAACTTTCTATATTGGGACAAAATTTTGAGACAGAAATAGATACGACAAAGCATCCAAGTAATACAATTTATCCCGAACTGCATGATGCCATTCATTGTCCTTCATTTATAAGCCTTTACTCAATGCGCACCCTTTATCAGTTCAGAATAATCACATTAACTGGCCAATGAACTTGACATGTCCGCACTAAATTATCCATCACTATTGATTTAGAGCTCAGAATGACACAAATTCAATGTCCAGGTTAATCTAACTCAATTTTCTATATTGTAATAAAATTTAAAAGTAAAATTGCTTCGATAAATCCTCCAAGAAATCAAATCTATCCAAAACTGCATAATGTCATGCATTATGCTTCATTTATAATTCTTTACTGAAGGAGAACCAATGATTAGTTTAAAATGATCATTTTAGCTGGGTGATCAACTTGACATATCTGCACTAAATTGTCCGTAACTTTTGATTTAGAGCTCAGAATGAAACGAATCCAATGAACATTTTAAGCTAGTTTAATTTTCTATATTGTGACAAAATTTGAGTCAGAAATAGATAGGACAAAGAGTCCAAGTAATCCAATTTATCCCAAACTACGGGATACCGTGCATTATCCTTCACTTGTAAGCTTTTACTCAATGAGTACCAGTGATCAGTTTAGAATAATCACTTTAACAAGGCGATCAACTTGACATGTCCGCCCTAAACCATGCATAACTTTTGATTTAGAGCTCAGAATGACACGAATCAAACGCCCACGTTAAGCTAGCTCAATTTTTAACAATGTAAAAAAATTTGAGAGAAAATTAGATCCGACAAAGCATCCAAGTAATCCAATTTATACCAAACTCTGTGACGCCATGCATTATAATTCATTTATAAGCCTTTTCTCAATATGCACCATTTATAAGTTTAGAATATTCATATTAACTGGTCGATAACCTTGACATATCTACGCTAAATCATCTGTAACTTTTGATTTAGAGCTAAGAATGACATGAATCCAATGCCCACTTTAGGCTAGCTCAAATTTCTATATTGCAATAAAATTTAAAACTAAAATAGCTTCGACAAATCCTCCAAGTAATCAAATCTATCAAAACCTGTGTAGTGTCATGCATCATGCTTCATTAATAAGCCTTTACTCAACGAGAACCAATGATCAGTTTAGAATGATAATTTTAATTGGCTGATCAACTTGACATGTCTGCACTAAATCGTCCGTAACTTATTGATTTAGAGCTTAGAATGACACTAACCAATGCCCACATTAATCAAGCTCAGTTTTCCATATTGTGACAAAATTTAAGAAAGAAATAGATACGAAAAAGCATCCAAGTAATCCAATCTATCCCAAACTGCGTGATGCCAAGCATTTTGCTTCAACTATAAGTGTTTACTCATTGAGCACCATTTAACAGTTTAGAATAATCATATTAACTAGCTGATCAATTTGACATTTCCGCAATAAATCGTCTGTAACTTTTGATTTAGAGCCAAGAATGACACGAATGCAATGCCCACGTTAAGCTAGCTCAATTTTCTATATTGGAATATAAATTAAAACTAAACTTCAAGGATAAATCCTCCGAGTAATCAAATCAATCCAAAACTGCATAATGTCATGAATTAAGCTTCATTTATAAGCCTTTACTCAATGAGCACCAATGATCAACTTAGACTGATCACTTTAACTGGCCGATCAACTTGACATCTCTGCACTAAATCGTACGTAACTTTTTATTTAGAGCTCAGAATGACACGAATCCAATGCCCATGTTAAGCTAGCTCAACTTTATGTATTGAAAGAAGTTTTAAAACTAAAATTGTTTCGAAAAATCCTATGAGTAATCAAATATATCCAAAAATGCGTAATGCCATGCATTATACTTTATTTATAAGCGTTTAGTCAATGAGCACCAATAGTCAGTTTAGAATGATCATTTTAACAGGCCAATCTACTTGACATGTCTACACGAAATTGTCCGTAACCTTTGATTTAGATGATAGAATGACAAGAATCCAATGCCCACGTTGAGCTTGCTGAAGTTTCTATATTGTGACAAAATTTGAGATAGAATTAGATATGACAAAGTTTCAAAGTAATCCGATCTATCCTGATCTGCGTGAGGCCTTGCATTATGTTTCATTTACAAGCCTTTACTCAATGAGCACCATTTATCAGTTTAGAATAATCATATTAATTGGCCGATCAACTTGACATGTCTGCACTAAATCTTACGTAAGTTTTGATTTAGGGCTCAGAATGACACTAAACCATTATGCTTCACTTATAAGCCTTTACTTAATGAACACAAATGATCAGTTTAGAATGATCATTTTAACTGGCCGATCAACTTGAAATGTTTGCACTAAATCGTTTGTAACTTTTGGTTTAGAGTTTAAATGACACGAATCTAATACCCATGTTAAGCTAGCTCAATTTTCTATATTGTGACCAAATTTGACACAGAAATAGATACCATAAAGCGTCCAAGTAATTTAATCTATCCCGTACTGCGTGATGCATGCATTATGCTTCATTTATATGCCATTATTCAATGAGCACCATTTATCAATTTCGAATCATCATATTAACAGGCTGATCAACTTGAGATGTCCACAGTAAATCGTCCGTAACTTTAGATTAGAGGTCAGAATGACACGAATCCAATGCCTACGTTAAGGTAGCTCGATTTTCTATATTGTAATAAAATTTTAAACTAAACCTGCTTAGAAAAATCCTCCGAGTAATCAAATATATCCAAGACTGCGTAATGTCATGTATTATTCTTCATTTATAAGCCTTTACTCAATGAGTACCAATGGTCAGTTTAGAATGAAATGGCCGATCAATTTGACATGTGTGCACTAAATCGTCCGTAAATTTTGATTTAGAGCTCAAAAAGACACAAATCCAATGCCCACGTTAAGCTAGCCTAATTTTCTATATTGTAACCAAATTTGAGACAAAACTAGAGACGAAAACGCATTCAAGTAATCCAATCTATCCCTAACTACGTGATGCCATGCATTATGCTTCATTTATAAGCATTTACTCAATGAGCACCATTTATCAGTTTAGAATAATCATATTAACTGGCTGATCAATCTGACATATACGCACTAAATCGTCTATAAATTTTGATTTAGAGCTCAGAATGACACGATTCCAATGCCCACGTTAAGCTCGCTCAATTTTCTATATTGTGAGAAAATTTGAGAGAGAAATAGATACGAAAAGACATCCAAGTTATCCAATATATCTCGAACTATGTGATGCAATGCATTATACTTCATTTATTAGCCTTTACTCAATGAGTACCATTTATCAGTTTAGAATGATCATTTTAACTGGCCGATCAACTTGACATGTCTACACTAAATCGTGCGTTACTTTTGATTTAGAGACCTAAATGACAAGAATCAAATGCGCATGTTAAGCTTGCTCAATTTTCAATATTTGGAAAAATTTTGAGACATAAATAGTTACGACAAAGCGTATAAGTAATCCAATCTATTCCGGACTATGTGATGCCATGCATTATGCTTCATTTATAAGCCTTTACTGAATGAGAACCATTTAGCAGTTTAGAATAATCATATTAACTGACCAATCAACTTGACATGTCTGCACTAAATCGTACGTAACTTTTGATTTAGAGATCATTATGACATGAATCCAATGCCCACGTTAAGCTAGCTCAAATTTCTATATTTTAGTAAAATTTAAAACTAAAATTGCTTCGAAAAATCCTCCAAGTAATGAAATCTATCCAAAAATGCGTAATGTTATGCATTATGATTCATTTATAAGCCTTTACTCAATGAGCACCAATAATCAGTTTAGAATGATAATTTTAACAGGCCGATCCTTGACATGTCTATACTAAGTCGTTCATTACTTTTGATTTAGAGATCAGAATGACATGAATCAAATGTCCATGTTAAGCTTCCTCAATTTTTCTTATTGCGACAAAATTTGAGACATAAATAGTTATGAAGCGTCCAAGTAATCCAATATATTCCGGACTTCGTGATGCCATGCACTATGCTTCATTTATAAGCGTTTACTCAATGAGCACCATTTATTAGTTTAGAATAATCATATTAAGTTGCCGATCAACTTGTTATGTACGCACTAAATCACCCGTAACTTTTGATTTAGAGCTCAGAAATACATGAATCCAACGCCCACGTTAAGCTAGCTCAATTCTCTATATAGTATTCAAATTTAAAACTAAAATTGCTTCGACAAATTCTCCGAGTAATCATTTCTATCCAAAACTGCGTTACGTCATGCATTATGCTTCATTCATAAGCCTTTACTCAATGAGCACCAATGATCAGTTTAGAATGATCATTTTAACTGGCCGATCAACTTGACATGTCTGCACTAAATCGTCTGTAATTTTAGACTTAGAGCTTAGAATGACATGAATCCAATGCCCACGTTAAGCTAGATCAGTTTTCTATATAGTATTAAAATTTAAAACTAAATTTGCTTTCAAAAATTCTCCGAGTAATCAAATCTATCCAATACTGTGTAATGTCATGCATTATGCTTCAGTTATAAGCCTTTACTCAATGAACACCAATTATCAGTTTAGAATGATCATTTTAACTCGCCAATCAACTTGTCATGAATTCACAAAATTGTACGTAACTTTGATTTAGAGCTCATATTGACACGAATCAAGTGCCCATGTTTAGCTATCTCAATTTTCTATATGGTGACCAAATTTTAAACCAAAATAGATATGAAAAAGGGTTCAAGTAATCCAATCTATTCCGAACTGCGTCGTGCCATGCATTATGCTTCATTTATTACCCTTTACTCAATGAGCACCATTTATCAGTTTAGAATAATCATTTTAACTGGCCGATCAACTTGTTATGTACGCATTAAATTATCCGTAACTTTTGATTTAGAGCTCAGAATGACACAAATCCAACGCACACGTTAAGCTAGCTCAATTCTCTGTATAGTATTCAAATTTAAAACTAAAATTGCTTTGAAAAATTCTCTGAGTAATCAAATCTATCCAAAACTGTGTTACGTCATGCATTATGCTTCATTTATAAGCCTTTACTCAATGAGCACCAATAATCAGTTTAGAATGATCATTTTAACTGTCCTATCAACATGACATATCAGCAGTAAATCATCAGTAACTGTTGATTTAGATTACTGACGATTTAGAGCTCAAAATGACACGAATCCAATGCCCATGTTAAGCCACCTCAATTTTCTATATAGTATTAAAATTTGAAACTTTTATTTGCTCTCACAAATTCTCCGAGTAATCAAATCTATACAATACTGCGTAATGTCATGCATTATGCTTCAGTTATAAGACTTTACTCAATGAACACCATTAATCAATTTAGAATGATCATTTTAACGGACCAATTAACTTGACATGTATGCACTAAATCGTACGTAACTATTGATTTAGAGCTCATAATGACACGAATCCAATTCCCACGTTAAGGTATCTCAATTTTCTATATCATGACCAAATTTGATATAGAAATAAGTACAAAAATGTGTCCAAGTAATCCAATCTATTCTGAACTGCGTGATGCCATGCATTATGCTTCATTTATAAGCCTTTACTCAATGATAACCATTTATCAGTTTACAATAATCATATTAACTGGCCGATAAACTTGACATGTCCGCACTAAATCGTCCGCAACTTTCAATTTAGATCTTGGAATGACATGAATCCAATGCCCACATTAAGCTAGCTCAATTTTCTATGTTGTGACAAAATTTGAGAAAGAAATAGATATGACAAAGCGTCCAAGTAATCCAATCTATCCTGAACTACGTGATGCCATGCATTATGCTTCATTTATAAGCCTTTACTTAATGAGCACCAATGATCAGTTTAGAATGATCATTTTAACTGGCCAATCAACTTGAAATGTCTGCACTAGATCGTTTGTATCTTTTGATTTAGAGATTAGAATGACATGAATCCAATGCCCACGTTAAACTAGCTTAATTTTCTATATTGTCCGAGGAATAGATACCACAAAGTGTCCAAGTAATTTAATTTATCCCATCCTACGTGATGCCGATCATTATGCTTCATTTATAAGCCTTTACTCAATGAGAAGCAATTATCATTTTAGAAAAATCCAGTTTTCCAACCACTTTGCGACCACACAAAGTAGTCGCAAAATCTTTGTCGCAAAATTATTTAGTCGCAAATCAGTCGCAATTTACCGACTGATTTGCGACCACTGTAATAGTGGTACAATTTGCGACTGATTTGCAACCAAACATTGGTGATTGTATTTGCGACTACTTTGCGACTGGATTTCAGTAACAAATTTTGCTAATACTTTGCATCTACATATGTGGTTGCAAAAGCCGTAGTCACAAATCAGTCACAAAATTTTGTGACTCATTTGTGACCACAGTGCAAGACGTGGTCGCAACTCAGTCACAAGAGTTTGCGACTGATTTTTTACTACGTTATATATTCCTTCGCAAATCAGTCACAAATAGTTGCGAGTGATTTGCGACTGATTTTTTACTACGTTATATATTCATTCGCAAAATAATGTCACAAATAGTTGCGAATGATTTGCGACTGAGGATGAATTTCTCGGAAAATTTACATGTAGTCGCAAATCATTTGGAAAAGTATGTGACTGAATAGAAATTTTTCAATAAATAAAATAGATGTAGTCGCAAATTGTTCACAAAAAAGTGAGACTGATTTGGAACTGATTTGTGATTACAATCAAATTAGATTTTAAAAAATAATAATTAATTAAAATATTTTGAAAATAAGATAAATTTATTTTAAATAATATTTTTTAATTTTAGTTTCAAAATATTTTAATTAAGTATTATTTTCTTAAAAAGTTTAAGTATTATTAATATTATTAATTAATTAACAATGAATATAATTTTTAATATTAGATTTAAAATAATTTTTTTAGATAAATTATTTTTAATTATAAATATTATAATAATTAAATTATAAATAAATTGTATTAATCAATTATTTTATAAAATAAAAAGAAACTAAAAATTAAAAATATAAATTTTATTTAATAAAATTTAATTTACAAAAAAAGAGAAATCTAATTCCCCGGCGGTGGGAATTGAAAATCCGATGGCGAAAATGTTTGTGTAGCGGTCGATGGTTCACCTGGGCCATCGTTATCCCGCATAAAAGAGGCGAATGCGGGATCCGTCCGTTGGAAATAGCCGACGAGTATCTCCAAGTTGTTAATCGTGTTTTGATTTTCTTTTTGCATTTCGTGGATCTTTCGATTCACTTCCAGAATTTGCGCATTTCGTTCTTCAATTTGCGCATTTTGTTTTTCAATACGCATGTTGATTGCATTTTGTTCTTCGATTCGGCGCTGCGCGGCTAAGAGTTGCTTCTGAAGCACAACATAGTCGGCGGTAGTGGAATGCAAGCCACCACACCTACCCGACCAGTGCACGCGGTTCAGGCTACCGAGTCCATAAAGACGGCCTCGGTCATCCGTAATGGAAGACTAAAAAAACAATTAGAAGACTACAAAAAACAATTAGAATAAATATATACAACTTAATGTGCATAAAAATATTTGTTACCTGAATGAAGATGTCATTCTTCTCTTCTAGGGTCAGCTCAATTCGCCGGGAAGTACCGTCGGACGTTTCGGTTGTATCGACCTCCACGATCACCATCTTATCTTGGATGTTGCGTTCGTATGTTTCACAGATTTGTTTACCTTTCAAATTCACATACGAACCATCAAGCCGAGTATGAGACTTTATAAATACCTCATCAATTGAGACACGTCATCCCAAATTATTTTGTTAAACATATTTTGAAATAAATTATTATTAAATAGCAATAAAATTTATATTTAAATTTAAATATTTTAAAGTACTTACCACTTCCTCTTGGATCTGAATGTAGAATTTTTGGTCTGACAAATACTTGTGCGGACCACGGCCATCCCGAGCGGAGTTGTGGTTATTAGAGGATTTGCTACTCATATTGTTTGACGTTTCTTTTCCCCAATAGTATGTCATTATTTTGTACATATTCGGGGAAATCCACTTGGGATATTTGCCGGTTGTATGAACCATGCTCACCATCCATTTCATTTGTCTTACACAGATGGAATCAAACTCCTTCCGTACCACCAGGGTGACCATAGGATCGCAGGTGTTCGATTGCATTGAATTTAATAATATATTATTCGTATTAGTAAATTTTAAATTTTATGAAATAAAATTTTTTTAAAAAAAAAAATTTACTTACCGCAAATTCGATGAAATATTTTTCCTACCATTCAGCAGGTACGACCATCCAACTGTAGTACAGGCCGTCAAATTAATTGTTCAAATTTTTTGAAATTTGACGGGTTATTACCCCCTTATCCCGGTCAAAACTAATTAATTACAATTATTTAATTGTACATTTAAATTATTTATTTATAATTAAATATTTATAATTTATATAACTAAATATAAAAATATAACTAAAAACTTACCATGTTGTGTTCGGTGCAGGTACAGGAGACAGTACAGTCAAGTAGTGGTCACGCCCCAGGGTTTGTAACAAACTATCAAGTGTGATTGTTTGTTCCCCCGTTTCTGTTTCGGATGGTGGAACATCTTCCTGCTCATGCTCCTCGGATTCCTTAAACAGTGGGGGTGGAGCGGTTTTAGGAACCGATTGTGGAGTGAATGTGTATTGAGAAGGGAGGCAGGCTACCGCTCTATAAGCAGCGGGTGAGGGGTTCGAGGAGGCCGATGAGGTACCACGGCCCTAAGACGATGGGATTTGTTGTCTTCCACGACCTCTCATTGACCTACCGCTACTTGCCATTGGATATTTGGTTTTCTGGGTTGGGAAAAAGGTTTGTGTTTGAGAGGATTTTTAGAAAGTAGGAATGTTTGAAGTATGAAAAATGAGGGAAAAACATCACGTATTTATAGATTTTTTTGCAACCACAAATGTGGTCGCAAATCAGTGGCAAAATGCCAAATTAGTGAAGTGGTCGCAAATCAGTCGCAAATTTGCGACTGATTTGCGATCACCAATTAATTTGGTGTGAGTTGGAAAATTAATATGTTGTGTCGCTAATCAGTCACACATTGTGCGACTGATTTACGACCACATTTTATTTTATGTATGATAATCTGTTATTTTCATAAGTAGTCGCAAATCAGTTGCAAATTTGCGACTGATATGCGATTACAACAGATATTTGTGACCAATTTGCCACCACTTTCCAATGTTGTTGCAATGTGGTGGCAAAGTAGTCACAATTAATGCCCCCAAACCCTAAATTTTATTATTTTGTTGAATAAATTGAATTATATAAGATTGATAACTTGATAAGGAAATGTACAAAGTTCAATTACTAAGTAAACGACAACATTTACCAAATTTACCAAATTTACATATTATTTACCTAAAACACCTAACACATTTCCTTAACCTTATAGCTCTTATTTGCACTTCAAATGTTTCTAAAATTTAAATGAGCACAAATATGATTTTGTGTATATTTGGCCATCTAGAATGGTTAGTACTTACCTAAAAATGTAAAAAAAAGTTGTATATGTGAAAAAAAAACAAAGGGAAAATGTGAATATACCCTATGTAGTCGCAAAATGGTCGCTATTTTGCGACCAATTTGTGACTACGGTAAAATTTTTGATCCAGTGGTTTGCAACCACCTGTAATATTTGTGATCAATTTGCCACCACATTCCCAATATAGTGGCAATGTGGTGGCAAAGCAGTCACAATTAGTGTCATAAAACCTAAATTATATGGTTTTTCTGAATACATTGAATTATATAAGGATCAAAAGGCAAAAATACATAAAGTGTCAAATATATTAATTACATCGTTTTGTCCTCGTCATCATCTGAAGATGAAATATTACACTGAAATTCATATTCTAGTTCGGCATCTCTGACATCGAAATCCATTTCTTCGGTATGATTAACTCAATCGACCAAACGATCTACTTATATCTCTGGAACAACCATTACCTCTTCATCATTTTCTTGTTGCAACATGCCAATCTCGTCTTTGTTTAAGTATTTCCCCAAAATGTTAGATTTAGAATTAACTTTCATAACACAAACCCATGTTTGTTTGATGATGATGATTTGGTGTGCGGATAGGGAATATAACAAACATGTCTGCTTGAGAGGCTGGTAAATCATAATTAATGAAATGTAAATTAGTTATATATAACAAAATTAATTTATATAATTTTACGTATATAATATATTTAAATTTACATATATTTCTAGTTAATTATTTACGTAAGTACCTAGTACAAATGGTTCGTATTTGTAGTATTTCCCTGATGATAAGATATCAAAGATGCCATTTTCCGACTTCCGAGTTCCTTTCGAAAGCGTAGGATCATACCACTCACATTTAAAAAGCATGATATTCAAATTAAGGTGGCCGACATACTCAAGTTGAATGATATCTGTTAAAATCCCGTAGAAATCAGATTCATCAGATGCATCTGAGTAATTGTCTCCCATGACACAAATTGCCATAGTTACATGTCTTTCTCCTATGTCCATGTTTCTTTGTGTAGAACATATAAGCTCTTGTAAAATAGATCGGCCAAGTTGACGCTTTATTTATCGGCCCTTGAACTAATTCTTAAGCCCATATCGGAAAGGCGCGTGAATCTGTGGAAGTGCATGTATTGACCTATGATCATATATATATATATATAAAAAGTCAGTATATCAAAATTTAAAAATTTAATATAATATACATGTCAATTAACTAAACATACATAATCTCGAACCCATTGGTGAAACTCTACCTCTCTTTTCGATGAAATGTCATCTTCCGAAAGATATGAATACGTCTAGTATTAATTAGTACTACTATTATTTATCCTCCAATCCCTATATTAACATCTAGTATTAATTAGTACATGTAATTATTATTAA
>JAEVFF010001785.1:16126-30312 GCA_018901945.1 Pugionium dolabratum | reverse complement strand
TGACGTCTAGGAGGCATTCTTGGTCTCTGGTGAAGACCATATGGCTCAAAGCCATCATCTTCTGCCTCTGGTTGCCGTGGAGATCCTCTCGGCCTATGGTGATAGTTATGAGGTTGTGTGTCCTCATCTCCATCTGGCTGGGGTTCCTCCTGTTCGTGCCGTGTCCTTAGGTACTCAGGACCCTCAGGACGGTCTTGCTCAGCTCTCACGTGCCTTATGGCCTGGAATCTTACTGGTCTCTCCACGCGCTCCAACCTCTCGCATATGGATGCGAGTTGTGTTTGGAGTGTGGTGAACATGGCCATCATGGCTTCAGCTGCGTCTCTATTCTCTTCTCCCATGTGTGCTACAAAGAAAGAAGATAATTAGGGTGCTCCTAAATTATTAGGAGAGTTTTTTTATATGGGATTTGAAAAAAATGCAAAAAGGAAAATCCTAAGGAAAGGAAATTTGAAAAAAAAGGAAACTTCCTAGACAACTTGTGCTAGCTGTCCAATTCGAATTCCTTTAGTATTCTTTCTATTTTCTTTTTATTTTCCTTTTAATTTAACTTAAAATTAAAGGAAATATGATTTAAACAAAAAGGAAAACGTGCAAGACAATGCAAAAGTGAATCTAAACCCTAGTGATACACGTAGGAGGTTAGATGCACTCGGTTTGGAGTTTGATGTTGTTTTTTTGATTTTTCTTGAATGCGACTTAAACTAATGCAAGAACTAGAAATAAGACAAGCAAAAGGATAGAAACAACCTGGTTTTAGGAGCTTTAAGCTCTGATACCAAAATGATACAAGCCTTGATTCAAGGATGTATGCGCGTGGGCTGTTTGTAGAAGATTAGGTGAGAAACTCAACCTTAGGCTTCTGAATAGGGGTTTTCTGGTTGGTAAACGATGGAAGGGTGAAGTGAACCACACGAGGGGTGATGAACCTCGTGATAAATCACAAACTTAGAGATAGGAGGGCTGGTCTCAACTAGGTTCTAAGCGCACAAGTCTCTCTTGAGAGAAAGCTCGTAGGGAAAAAGTTCTACTTTATTAATAATCAAAAAGGTTGTCCAACTACAATGCTGGAAGGAGCCTTATTAATATGCTCGACAGCTTGACCTTCTAGGGTCGACACAAATAAAGAAAAGGAAAGTTTACAAAAGTGCACAAAAAGGAAAAGATACAAAAGTGCATAACCGAAAAAGGACCTATTCCTAAAATGTTCTTGACTCAAAAATGTAAAGCAACTAGATCCTACCCTGCAAAACAGAAAGAGGCATATAATCGAATGTAAACTTACCTTAACTCACCTCACGGCCAAGAAATGGAAGGTGGCCGTCCTTGTGGCATGCACGCGCCTTGCTCCTAGTCTTCGACTTGGAGTAGGGTTAAAAATCTTTGGGCCCTGAACTCTCTTGCCACTAAAGCCCAAGTCTCTGATGTTCCTTGTGTTGTTGAGAAGCCTTTGGACTCTAATTTGCTCTTCTGGCCCATTGTCCTTAGCTGCTCTTCGTCTAGAAGCTTGTCGACCCATAAGCTGAATTTGTGGAAGAGTGCTCTTGATCTGCTTCTTGTCATTGCTCCTGGAGGTACCACTGGTGTAGATACTCCCTCTAAGTGCATGTCCTGGAGCTGGTAGCTCATTTGGTCCGAGTCCTCTTGTGTAGAAGTGGAAGTGTGCGTGTACTCGGCTGAATGGCCTGTACCGGCTGGATTGTGCGCGGTACTGGCCGGAATGACTTCAGGACCGGCCAAGTTGATCCCGGAGTCGGCGGTGTCATCAGGGGACCGGCGGTGTCATTCACGTCCCCACCAAGTGTGCCGGAAGCTTGGGCCTCTCCGCCGGCGATGTTGACCGGTCTGGTCCTATAGGTCGAGAGTCCGGCGGTACTGTCTGGTCCGGCAGGCGCGCCAGATGGTCCTGCTGTCTCGGGCAAGCTTCCTGGTCGGCCAGTCTGGTCTCCTGGCTGGGTGTACGACCTGATGGCTGGGTGTACGACCTGATGTCCTCATCATTTAGCTCCACTTTGGCATCGAGCCATCTCAGTCTATATGGTCGAGGATGCTTTGTCTTCTCCAGACCTAGCTTATCAACCATATACGCACTAGCAACGTTAGTGCAAGAACCACCATCTATGATGAGGTTACATACCTTGCCCTTGATGGTGCAACGGCTGTGGAAGATGTTCTCCTTTGGATGGTCTCTGAAGGATCCACCATTGCACTGAGGATACGTCTAGTGACCAGCACTTCCCCCACATCAGGGTAGTCAATGTCACCATACTCTTCTTCTGGTTCATAGTCCTCTTCATCTTGGGACTCATATTCTCCTGCCTCCGTAATCAGCATGACTCGATTGTTTGGGCACTCCCTTGAGATGTGTCCACGTCCCCTGCACTTGAAACAAGTTATGTCACGTGATCTTTGAGGGTTAGAAGACTTACCAGGCTCTCTCTGGTCACGGGTGGGTTCAGGAGGCTTGCTCTTGAACCTTGACTCGATCTCTATGCTCTTGCCTTTGTCTACGGGCTTGGGCATGTTGCTTGGTGCCCAAGGTGTCTTAGGCTTGCTGCGGATGTCTTGGCTCTTACGTTTGATGTGCTGCTCAGCTTGCACAGATAGGTGGAACAAGTCTTTGAAGTCATTGTAGATTTGCCTTTCCACCTTGCGGCTGATCCTTTCTTGGAGTCCATCCCAAGAATTGTGCCATCAATGCTTCTTCATCATCATTGAGCTCCAATCTGTTCCTTAACCTCTCGAACTCTTCATAGTACTCCTCTACTGATCTGGTACCCTGCTTAAGAGTACGAAAACGTCGTTGCAAATCCCTATGAAAGTAAGGTGGAACATACCTTTGTCGCATGAGGTCTTTCATGTCGACCCATGAGTCTACGGGTCTCATTCTCTTCCTCCTTCTGTCAGATACCTCACGATCCCACCAGATGAGGGCATTGTCCGTGAGTTGTGCTACTGCCATTGAGACTCTTCTAGGTCCTGGTTGGTTGTAGTGATCAAAGATATGATCCATTCTCCTCTCCCAATCTAGGTAAGCCTCGGGGTCTACTTTTCCTGCAAAATTTGGAGGAGTTAGTTTAACATCAGTATGAATTACCCGGTTGTAGGTGTGTTCAGCTCCATCCTCATGATGTCTAGGAGGCATTCTTGGTCTCTGGTGAAGACCATATGGCTCAAAGCCATCATCTTCTGCCTCTGGTTGCCGTGGAGGTCCTCTCGGCCTATGGTGATAGTTATGAGGTTGTGTGTCCTCATCTCCATCTGGCTGGGGTTCCTCCTGTTCGTGCCGTGTCCTAAGGTGCTCAGGACCCTCAGGACGGTCTTGCTCAGCTCTCACGTGCCTTATGGCCTGGAATCTCACCGGTCTTTCCACGCACTCCAACCTCTCGCCTATGGATGCGAGTTGTGTTTGGAGTGTGGTGAACATGGCCATCATTGCTTCGGTTGCTTCTCTATTTTCTTCTCCCATGGTGTTCTACAAAGAAAGAAGACAAGTTAGGATGCTCCTAAATTGTTAGGAGGGTTTTCTTTTTATAAGGGGTTCGAAAAAATGCAAAAAGCAAAAATCCTAAGGAAAGGAAATTCGAATAAAAGGAAAAAGGAAACTTCGTAGACAACTTGTGCTAGCTGTCCAATTCGAAATCTTTTGGGTATTTTCCTATTTTCTTTTCTTTTCTTTTTGTTTTCTTTTTAATTTAACTTAAAATTAATGGAAATATGAATTAAAAAAAAGGAAAACGTGAATGGCAATGCAAAAGTGAATCTAAACCCTAGTGATACACGTAGAAGGCTAGATGCACTCGGTTTGGAGTTTGGGGTTATTTTTTTGATTTTTTTCTTGAATGCGACTTAAACTAATACAAGAACAAAAAAAAACAACCAAAAGGATAGAAACAACCTGGCTTAGGAGCTTTAAGCTCTGATACCAAAAATGATACAAGCCTTGATTCAAGGATGTATGCGCGTGGGCTGTTTGTAGAAGATTAGGTGAGAAACTCAACCTTAGCCTTCTGGATGGGGGTTTTCTGGTTGGTAAAAGATGGAAGGGTGAAGTGAACCACACGAGGGGTGATGAACCTCGTGATAAATCACAAACTTAGAGCTAGGAGGCCTGGTCTCAACTAGGTTCTAAGCGCACAAGCTTCTTTGAGAGAATAACTTGTAAAGAAAATTCGATCTTTATTAATTAGCAAAAAAGGTTGTCGAACTACAATGCTGGAAGGAGCCTTATTAATATGCTCGACAGCTTGACCTTCTAGGGTCGACTCAAAGAAAGAAAAAGAAAGTTTACAAAAGTGCACAAATGGAAAATGTTCAAAAGTGCATAACCGAAAAGGACCTATTCCTAAAATGTCTTTGACTCAAAAATGTAAACAATCTAGATCCTACCCTGCAAAACAGAAAGAGGCATATATTTGAATTGAAAACTTACCTTTCTTACCTCACAGCCAAGAAATGGAAGGTGGCCGTCCTTGTGGCATGCACGCGCCTTGCTCCTAGTCTTCGACTTGGAGTAGGGTTACAAATCTTTGGGCCCTGACCTCTATTTCCACTAAAGCCCAAGTCTCTGATGTTCCTTGTGTTGTTGAGAAGCCTTTGGACTCTACTTTGCTCTTCTGGCCCATTGTCCTTAGATGATCTTCCTCTAGGAGCTTGTCAACCCATAAGCTGAATTTGTGGAAGAGTGCCCTTGATCTGCTTCTTATCATTGCTCCTTGAGGTACTACTGGTGTAGATACTTCTTCTAGGTGCATGACCTGGAGCTGGTAGCTCATTTGGTCCGAGTCCTCTTGTGTGGAAGTGGAAAATGCACGTGTAACTCGGCTGGATCGGCTGTACCGGCTGGATTGTGCGCGGTACTGGCCGGGATGCCTTCAGGACCGGCCAAGTTGATCCCGGAGTTGGCGGCATCACCAGAGGGACCAGCGGTGTCATCCACGTCCCCACCAAGTGTGCCAGAAGCTTGGGCCTCTCCGCCGGCGATGCTGACCGGCCTGGTCCTATAGGTCGAGGGTCCGGCGGTACTGTCTGGTCCGGCAGACGTGCCAGATGGTCCTGCCGTCTCGGGCAAGCTTCCTGGTCGGCCAGTCTGGTCTCCTGGCTGGATGTACGACCTGATGTCCTCATCAACTGACAAGGAGCAGATCAAGGGCACTCTTCCACAAATTCAGCTTGTGGGTCGTCTAGCTCCTAGATGATGATCGACGAAGGACATTGGGCCAAGTGTGTAAAGAAGAGTCCAAAGGCTTCTCAACAATGCAAGGGACTTCAGAGACTTGGGCTTTAGTGGCAAGAGAGGTCAGGGCCCAAAGATTTCTAACCCTACTCCAAGTCGAAGACTAGGAGCAAGGCGCGTGCATGCCACAAGGTCGGCCACCTTCCATTTCTTGGCCGTGAGGTAAGAAAGGTAAGTTTTCAAATTATATACTTGCCTCTTTCTGTTTTGCAGGGTAGGATTTAGATTATTTACATTTTTGAGTCAAAGACATTTTAGGAATAAGTCCTTTTTCGGTTATGCACTTTTGTAAGTTTTCCATTTGTGCACTTTTGTAAGTTTTTCATTTCTTTCTTGAGTCGACCTTAGAAGGTGAAGCTGTCGCGCATATTAATAAGCTCCTTACAACATTGTAGTTCGACAACCTTTCTGATAATTAATAAAGATCGAATTTTCTTTCTACAAGTTATTCTCTCAAGAGACTTGTACGATTAGAACCTAGTTGAGACCAGCCCTCCTAGCTCTATGTTAGTGATTTATCACGAGGTTCATCACCCCTCGTGTGGTTCAATTCACCCCTCCATCCATTACCAATCAGAAAACCCCCATCCAGAAGCCTAAGGTTGAGTTTCTCACCTAATCTTCTCCCACACAGCCCACGCGCATACGACCTTGAATCCAGGCTTGTATCACCAAGTCTCTGGAGTCCTTTGTGATGTTGAGAAGCCTTTGGAATCTTTCTTGTACTCTTAGCCCAATGCTCCTTGTCGATCATCTTCTAGGAGCTTGTCTACCCACAAACTGAACTTGTGAAAGAGTGCCCTTGTTCTGCTCCTTTTCATTGCTCCTGGTGACACCACTGGTGTAGAGATTTCATTCAGGTTCATGCCTTGAAGCTGGTAGCTTAGCTGATCCGAGTCCCCTTGTATTGATGTGGAAATGGTGGTGCAATCGGCTGGATCGGCTGGACTGTGCGAGGAGCTGGCCAAATTGTCATCGGAGCAGGCCAGTTTGATTCCAGAGCCGGGGGCGTTACCAATTGGGCCGGCGGTGTCATCCACGTCACCGCCAGTTGGGTAGGAGTTTTGGGCCTCTCCGCCGGAAATGTTGATCGGTCCGGCCCGGCTGGTCGTAGGCCCGGTGGTACTGCTTGGGCCGGCAGACGCGCCAAATGGCCCGGCTGTCTTGGGCAAGCACTCTGGTCGGCCAATCTGGTCTCCTGGCCAGCCAGACGATCTGATGCCCTCATCATCCCATCTCACTTCAGTAGGTTTTGACCTCAAAACTGGCTCATCTGCAAGGAAAGGAGCTAAATCAGTTACGTTGAATGTGTTAGGCACATTGAACTCACCTGGAAGCTCGATCTGGTAGTCGTTGTTGTTGATCCTCTCCAGTACTCTGAATGATCCATCTCATCTTGGGGCCAGCTTGGAACTCCTAAGGTTGGGGAACCTCTCTTGCCGTAGGTGTAGCCACACCCAATCGCCTGGTTGAAAAATCATCTCTCTTCTCCCCTTGTTGACGTGAGTCACGTACTGCCCTGATGAGGACATCATGTCGTATGTCCGGCCAGGAGAACAGACTTGCCGACCAGGAAGCTTGCCCGAGACAGCCGGGCCATTTGGCACGTCTGCCGGCCCAAGCGGTACCGCCGGGCCCAAGCGGTACCGCCGGACCCTCGACCAATAGGATCAGACCGATCAGCATTGCCGGCGGAGAGGCCCAAGCTTCCGGCACAATTGGTGGCAACATGGATGACACCGCTGGCCCCCTTGGTGATGCCCTCGACTTCGGGATCAACTTGGCCGGTCCAAAAGACATTCCAGCTAGTACGTCGCACAGTCCAGCCGGTACAGTCGATCCAGCCGAGTACACGGGCATTTCAACATCTACACAAGGAGACTCGGACCAGATAAGCTACCAGCTTCAGGACATGCATCTAGAGGAAGTCTCTACACCAGTGGTGCCACCAAGAGCAATGACAAGGAGCAGACCAAGAGGAATCTTCCACAAATTCAGCTTATGGGTCGACAAGCTCCTAGAGGATGATCGACAAAGGACAGTGGGCCAGAAGTGCAAAGAAGAGTCCAAAGGCTTCTCAACAATGCAAGGGACTTCAGAGACTTGGGCTTTAGTGGCAAGAGAGGTCAGGGCCAAAGATTCCTAACCCTACTCCAAGTCGAAGACTAGGAGCAAGGCGCGTGCATGCCACAAGGACGGCCACCTTCCATTTCTTGGCCGTGAGGTCATATTTCCATTATGTACTTTTGCATTGCAATTTACGTTTTCCTTTTTGCTTAAGTCATATTTCCATTATTGTTAAGTTAAATTAAAAAGTAAAGAAAAAGAAAATGGAAAGATACTAAAAACAATTCGACCAAAAAACAGGTAGCACAAGTTGTAGGAAGTTTCCATTTTTCTAAACTTTCCATTTTTCAAATTTTTCCTTTTTCCAGATTTTCATTTTTGCATTTTTTCGAATTCTCTATATCAGAAATCCTGCTAACCGAATTTAGGAGGATAATTCTCTAACTTGTCTTCTTTCTTTGTAGTACGCAATGGCAGAAGAAAATAGAGAAGCAGTCGAGGCCATGATGGCCATGTTCACCACCCTCCAAACGCAACTCGCATCAATCGGCGAGAGGTTGGAGCGCGTGGAGAGGCCTGTGAGATTCCAGGCCATAAGGCACGTGAGAGCTGAGCAAGACCGTGCTGAGGGTCCTGAGCACCTTAGGACATGGCACGAACAGGAGGAGCCCCAGCCAGATGGAGATGAGGACGCACAGCCTCATAACTATCACCCTAGGCTGAGAGGACCTCCACGGCAACCAGAGGAATAAGGTGATGGCTTCGAGCCATATGGTCATCACCAGAGACCAAGGATGCCTCCTAGACATCATGAGGATGGAGATGAACATGCCTACCACCGGGTAACTCATCCTGATGTCAAGTTAACACCTCCTAGTTTTGCAGGAAAAGTAGACCCCGAAGCCTATCTTGATTGGGAGAGGAGGATGGACCACATCTTCGATCACTACAACCAACCAGGCCCTAGGAGAGTCTCCATGGCAGTAGCATAACTCACGGACAATGCCATCATCTGGTGGGATTGTGAGGTTTCTGAATGAAGGAGGAAAAGATTGAGGCCCATAGAGTCATGGGTCAACATGAAAGACCTCATGAGACAAAGGTTTGTTCCACCTTATTTTCATAGAGATTTGCAACGACGTTTTGTACTCTTAAGCAGGGTACCAGATCAGTAGAGGAGTACTATGAAGAGTTTGAGAGACTAAGGAACAAGCTGGAGCTCAATGACGATGATGAGGCTTTGATGGCACAGTTCTTGGATGGACTACAAGAGAGAATCAGCCGCAAGGTGGAAAGGAAAATATACAATGACTTCAAGGAGTTGTTCCACCTATCTGTCAAGGCTGAGCAGCCCATCAAACGTAAGAGTCAAGACATCCGCAACAAGCCTAAGACGCCTTGGGCACCAAGCAACATTCCCAAGCCCGTAGACAAAGGCAAAAGCATAGAGATCGAGTCACGGTTCAAGAGCAAGCCTACTGAGCCAACCCATGACCAGAGAGAGCCTAGTAAGTCCTCTAACCCTCAGAGATCACGTGACATTACTTGCTTCAAGTGTAGGGGTCGCAGACACATCTCATGGGAGTGCCCAAACAACCGGGTAATGCTGATTACGGAACCTGGAGAGTATGAATCCCAAGATGAAGAAGACTATGAACCAGAAGGAGAATACGGTGACATTAAGTACCCTGATGTGGGGGAAGTACTGGTCACTAGACGCATTCTCAGTGCAATGGTGGATCCCTCAGAGACCATCCAGAGGGAGAACATCTTTCACAGCCATTGCACCATCAAGGGCAAGGTATGTAACCTCATCATAGATGGTGGTTCTTGCACTAACGTTGCTAGTGCGTACATGGTTGATAAGCTAGGTCTAGAGAAGACAAGGCACCCTCGACCGTATAGACTAAGATGGCTCGATGACAAAGTGGAGCTCAAGATCCATGAGCAAGTCACTGTACCATTCAGTGTGGGCAAGTACCAAGACCAAGTCGTGTGCGACGTGGTGCCCATGCAAGCTCGCCATCTTCTGCTAGGAAGACCATGGCAGTTTGACAAAGAGACCAGGCATGATGGCCGAACCAATCTCTACACTTTTGTGCATGACAAAAGAAAGGTCAGCTTTGCTCCTCTTACACCTGCCCAGGTACATGAGCTACAACTCCAAATGAGTAAGGAAAAGAAACTTATCAAGTCTAATTTTCTTATTCAAACAAGCCATGTCCGGAGAGCTTTAGCCTCGAAGGATTTAATGTTACTAATGGTCTTCAAAGAAATTTTGAGTATAGAACAGGAACAGGTAGAGCTACCTCCTGAAGTAGCAAATCTCCTCAACAAGTTCTAGGATGTGTTTCCAGAGGAGATACCAGCAGGCTTGCCTCCTTTACGTGGCATAGAACACCAGATTGATCTAGTGCCCGGAGCAGCCCTGCTCAACCGGCCAGCCTACCGGATGAGTCCAGAGGAGTCCAAGGAGCTTGAGAAGCAAGTCAAGGAGCTCCTGGAGAAAGGATATGTTCGAGAGAGCCTCAGTCAATGTGCTGTACCAGTGCTACTAGTGCCCAAGAAGGATGGGACTTGGCGCATGTGTGTGGACTGCCGAGCAATCAACAACATCACAGTCAAGTATAGGCATCCAATACCACGTCTGGATGACATGCTAGATGAGCTGAGTGGAGCCACGGTCTTCTCCAAGATAGACCTCAAAAGTGGATACCACCAGGTAAGAATGAAGGAAGGTGATGAGTGGAAAACTGCTTTCAAGACAAAACTGCTCTACGAGTGGATAGTCATGCCATTTGGCTTGACTAATGCCCCAAGCACCTTCATGCGCCTTATGAACCAAGTTCTTAGGGCGTACATCAGTAAGTTCGTTGTAGTTTATTTCGATGATATATTGGTTTATAGTAAATGCTTAAGGGATCACCTCACACATCTTGAGTTGGTGCTTAAAACCCTTCGACAAGAAGAGCTTTATGCCAATCTCAAGAAGTGCATCTTTTGTACTGATAAACATTTCTTCTTAGGTTTTGTTGTTAAGTTCACAGGGTCTACAGGTTGATGAAGAGAAGATTCGACCCATACAAGAATGGCCAACACCAAGCAACATCAGCCAAGTGAGGAACTTCCACGGACTGGCCAGCTTCTACATGAGATTCGTGCCCAACTTCAGCAGTATTGCCTCACCATTGACAGCAGTAGTGAAGAAGAACGTGGGATTCAGCTGGGGAGAAGCTCAGGAGAAGGCATTCCAGGCCTTGAAGGACATCCTTACACATGCATCAGTGCTAGTCCTGCCCGACTTCAACAAGACATTGCTGGACTTCAAAAAAGGTTGTCGAACTACAATGCTGGAAGGAGCCTTATTAATATGCTCGACAGCTTGACCTACTAGGGTCGACTCAAATAAGAAAAGGAAAACTTACAAAAGTGTATAACCAAAAAAGGACCTATTCCTAAAATGTTCTTGACTCAAAAATGTAAAGCATATAGATCCTACCCTGCAAAACAGAAAGAGGCATATATTCGAATTGAAACTTACCTTATCTTACCTCATGGCCAAGAAATGGAAGGTGGCCGTCCTTGTGGCATGCACGCGCCTTGCTCCTAGTCTTCGACTTGGAGTAGGGTTAAAAGTCTTTGGGCCCTGACCTCTCTTGCCACTAAAGCCCAAGTCTCTGATATCCATTGTGTTGTTGAGAAGCCATTGGAATCCTCCTTGCACTTTTGGCCCATTGTCCTTAGTCGATCTTCCTCTAGGAGCTTGTCGACCCATAAGCGAAATTTGTGGAAGAGTGCCCTTGATCTGCTTCTAGTCATTGCTCCTTGAGGTACCACTAATGTAGAGACTTCCTCTAAGTGCATGTCCTGGAGCTGGTAGCTCATTTGGTCCGAGTCCTCTTGTGTAGAAGTGGAAATGCGCGTGTACTTGGCTGGATCGGCTGTACCGGCTGGATTGTGCGAGGTACTGGCCGGAATGCCTTCAGGACCGGCCAAGTTGATCCCGGAGTTGGCGGCATCACCAGAGGAACCGGCGGTGTCATCCACGTCGCCACCAAGTGTGCCGGAAGCTTGGGCCTCTCTGCCGGCAATGCTGGTTGCTCTAGTCCTTGTGGTCGAGGGTCCGGCGGTACTGTCTGGTCCGGCAGGCGCGCCAGATGGTCCTGCTGTCTCGGGCAAGCTTCCTGGTCGGCCAGTCTGGTCTCCTGGCTGGATGTACGACCTGATGTCCTCATCAATTCCCTCCCTCTTCAGTAGGTTTTGTCCTCAAACTGGTTCATGCTGGCATGGAAAGGGGCTAAGTCAGTAAATATGAACGTATTGGACACATTAAACTCACCTGGTAGCTCGATCCGGTAGGCGTTGTTGTTGATGCTCTCGAGCACTCTGAATGGTCCATCTCCTCTTGGTGCTAGCTTGGAACTCCTTAGGTTTGGGAACCTCTCCTGCCGTAGGTGTAGCCACACCTAATCGCCTGGTTGAAAGATCACCTCCTTTCTTCCCTTGTTGGCATGAGTCACGTACTGTCCGGTCCTCTTCTCCAAGTTTTTTGCTACCTTCTGGTGTAATCTCCTTATGAACTCTGCCTTGGATGCTCCGTTGAGGTTGGTCATCTCAGCTGGTGGTAGTGGTGTTTGCTCCAATGGGGTGAGAGGGTTGAAGCCGTATACCACTTCAAATGGTGTCTTCTTGGTTGCTGAGTGCACGGCTCGGTTGTAAGCGAACTCTATGAATGGCAGGCACTCCACCCAAGTCTTTAGGTTCTTCCCTAGTGTAGTTCTGAGAAGAGTTGATAGTGTCCTGTTGACAACTTCAGTTTGGCCATCGGTTTGAGGATGGCAGGTGGTAGAGAAGAGTAGCTTCGTGCCTAGCTTCCTCCAAAGGGTCCTCCAGAAATGGCTGAGGAACTTGGTGTCCCTGTCTGATACGATGGTCCTTGGCACTCCATGAAGCCGTACTATCTCCCTGAAGAACAGCTCAGCTGTTTGTGTGGCATCATTGACATTGGCACATGGAATGAAGTGTGCCATCTTGGAGAATCTGTCCACCACTACAAAGATTGCATCTTTGTGGTTGATCTTGGGCAGACCTAGAACAAAGTCCATTGAGATGTCCACCCATGGATGTGTGGGTATGGGCAGTGGGAGATACAACCCGTGAGGTTGCACTCGGGACTTTGCCTTCTTGCAAGTGATGCATCTTGCAAAATGAGCTTCTACTGTCCTCTTGATGTGTGGCCAGTAGAAGTGCTCCTTGACCACTGCTAGAGTCTTGTCGACACCAAAGTGGCCCATGAGTCCTCCTCCATGAGCTTCTCGGATGATAAGCTCCCTTAATGATCCTTGTGGTATGCACAGCCTTCTTTCTCGGAACAAGAATCCTTCATGGATGTAGAACTTGCCATGACTCCCTGTGCCACACTCCTTGTAGCTCTCAGCAAAGTCAGGATCATCCTTGTATAGATCCTTGATGTGCTCGAATCCTAGGACCTTTGCCTCCATGGTTGATATCAAGGCAAACCTCCTTGATAGTGCATCGGCTACCACATTGTCTTTGCCCTTCTTGTACTTGATGATGTACGGGAAGGTCTCTATGAACTCCATCCACCTGGCATGTCTCCTCTTGAGATTGGTTTGCCCTCTGAGGTGTTTGAGAGTCTCGTGATCAGTGTGGATCACAAACTCCTTGGACAGCAAGTAATGCTGCCAAGTCTCCAATGCTCGGACAAGGGCATAAAGCTCCTTGTCATAAGTGGGGTAGTTCAGTGAGGCACCACCTCGCTTCTCACTGAAGTATGCCACTGGTCTCCCTCCATGGGTTAGCAATGCTCCTATGCCTATTCCAGAGGCATCACATTCCACTTCAAACGTCTTGTTGAAGTCGGGCAGGACTAGCACTGGTGCATGTGTAAGGCTGTCCTTCAAGTCCTGGAATGCCTTCTCCTGAGCTTCTCCCCAGCTGAATCCCACGTTCTTCTTCACTACTGCCGTCAATGGTGAGGCAATACTGCTGAAGTTGGGCACAAATCTCCTGTAGAAGCTGGCCAGTCCGTGGAAGCTCCTCACTTGGCTGATGTTGCTTGGTGTTGGCCATTCTTGAATGGCTCGAATCTTCTCTTCATCAACCTGTAGGCCCTGTGAACTTACAAAAAAACCTAAGAAGACAAGTTTATCAGTACAAAAGATGCACTTCTTGAGATTGGCATAAAGCTCTTCTTGTCGAAGGGTTTTAAGTACCATCTCAAGATGTGTAAGGTGATCTCTTAAACACTTATTGTAAACTAGAATGTCGTCAAAATAAACTACAACAAACTTACTGATGTACGCCCTAAGAACTTGGTTCATAAGGCGCATGAAGGTGCTCGGGGCATTAGTCAAGCCGAATGGCATGACATTCCACTCGTAGAGCCCTTGCTTGGTCTTGAAGGCGGTCTTCCACTCATCACCTTCCTTCATCCTGACCTGGTGGTATCCACTCTTAAGGTCTATCTTGGAGAAGACCGAGGCTCCACCCAGCTCATCTAGCATGTCATCCAGCCGTGGTATCGGATGCCATTACTTGACTGTGATGTTGTTGATAGCTTGGCAGTCCACGCACATTCGCCACGTCCCATTCTTCTTGGGCACTAGTAGCACTAGTACGGCACATGGACTGAAGCTCTCTCGAACATAGCCTTTCTCCAGTAGCTCCTTGACTTGCTTCTCAAGCTCTTTGGACTCCTCTGGACTCATCCGGTAGGCTGGCCGGTTGGCCAGGGCTGCTCCGGGCACGAGGTCGATCTGGTGCTCTATGCCTCGTAGGGGAGGTAAGCCTGCTGGTATCTCTTCCGGGAACAGATCCTGGAACTTGTTGAGGAGAGCTGCTACTTCAGGAGGTAGCTCTA
>JAEVFF010001784.1:0-30458 GCA_018901945.1 Pugionium dolabratum | reverse complement strand
GGGGTTTTCTGGTTGGTAAACGATGGAAGGGTGAAGTGAACCACACGAGGGGTGATGAACCTCGTGATAAATCACAAACTAAGAGCTAGGAGGGCTGGTCTCAACTAGGTTCTAAGCGCACAAGATTCTTAGAGAGAAAACTTGTTGGAAAAAGTTCTACTTTATTAATATCAAAAAGGTTTTCGAACTACAATGCTGGAAGGAGCCTTATTAATATGCTCGACAGCTTGACCTACTAGGGTCGACTCAAATAAGAAAAAGGAAAGTTTACAAAAGTGCACAAAAGGAAAAAATACAAATGTGTATAACCGAAAAAGGACCTATTCCTAAAATGTTCTTGACTCAAAAATGTAAAGCAACTAGATCCTACCCTGCAAAACAGAAAGAGGTATATATTCGAATGTAAACTTACCTTAACTCACCTCACGGCCAAGAATGGAAGGTGGCCGTCCTTGTGGCATGCACGCGCCTTGCTCCTAGTCTTCGACTTGGAGTAGGGTTAAATATCTTTGGGCTCTGACCTCTCTTGCCACTAAAGCCCAAGTCTCTGATGTTCCTTGTGTTGTTGAGAAGCCTTTGGACTCTAATTTGCTCTTCTGGCCCATTGTCTTTAGCTGCTCTTCCTCTAGAAGCTTGTCGACCCATAAGCTGAATTTGTGGAAGAGTGCTCTTGATCTGCTTTTTGTCATTGCTCCTGGAGGTACCACTGGTGTAGATACTTCCTCTAAGTGCATGTCCTGGAGCTGGTAGCTCATTTTGTCCGAGTCCTCTTGTGTAGAAGTGGAAGTGTGCGTGTACTCGGCTGGATGGCCTGTACCGGCTGGATTGTGCGCGGTACTGGCCGGAATGACTTCAGGACCGGCCACGTTGATCCCGGAGTCGGCGGTGTCATCAGGGGGACCGGCGGTGTCATTCACGTCCCCACCAAGTGTGCCGGAAGCTTGGGCCTCTTCGCCGGCGATGTTGACCGGTCTGGTCCTATAGGTCGAGGGTCCGGCGGTACTGTCTGGTCCGGCAGGCGCGCCAGATGGTCATGCTGTCTCGGGCAAGCTTCCTGGTCGGCCAGTCGGGTCTCCTGGCTGGATGTACGACCTGATGTCCTCATCACTCTCTCTCTCTCTCGTGGGATCAAGGCAGAGATAGTGTTGGGAGAAGTGAGGTGCACCTTAAAGAGGTTAAAAACTTGTTGATACAGCGCATGAGGTTCAAACAAGGAGAAAGCGGCTCTCTCTTGATTGAACTCGTAAAGGAGTTTTTTCTTTGAAAGAAAATACTATCTTCATTAATATCAAAAAAGCTGGTATATTACAAGGTTATAATGGAATCTTATATAATTGTTCTTCAGCATTACTAACAATGGCCAAAATAAATGGAAAAACGACAACAAGGAAACACAAAAAAATGGAAATGCAACAATACATAAAAACGAAAAATACATAAACTAGAAGGAAAAATCTAAGTTGTGTGTGATTCCTTAGTGGAAGGTAACTTAGTTTTAATTTGGCATCATGTTGGGTCTTTTTAGGGCCATTTGATCGTATAAGAATATAACAAATGGATCATACCTTATCCATACTTGCAAATAGCGGTGTAAAAGCACTAAGTGTTGATTCCATGTGGATTTGGTGCATGGGTGTGTCTTGGGTCTTGTCATTGGGCTCTAAAACCTTTTAAGTCTTTACTTTATGGCTCAGCATCTTGTTCTTGAAGCTCTTCTAATGTACTTACTCCATCTTGAAGGTTTTGGTCCGTGGGTATTGTTACGGCCCTTCTTTGCCCATTATCGCCATTTGGGGTCTTTGTGTGATGTAATCTGCAAAATGAGTTAGGGCTGTTAGTTTGCAAGTAAAAGCATAAGAATTACATGGATTAAGATGATCATTGTCGTGTCCAATGGCCAATTGGATGAAAGTTTGGGCAAGATCAACAGTTGGCCGCAATATCGCAGCCGACGGGCAATCTAGGCTGGTGGTGCCGGACTAATGGGGGTCCGACGGGTCTCTGGTCATGCCATTTCCTAATGGCCAAGATATTTGAAGTAATTGTCCATTACCAAGTTGAACATCTTCCTTAGTTGCTTGCTTCTAGACCGTGTAGATGGCGCCTCTCGTATCGCGGGCCAAAGATATGGTCTATGGTCGGTACCAAGGTCCTCATCATTCTCTTTCTCCTCAGAAGGTTTTTTCCTCAAAACGGGACCTCTTGTATCATAAGGAGAGAGTTTAGCCACGTTAAAGGTGTGGAAAATTTTTACCTCTTCCGGAAGTTCTAATTAATAGGCACAATCATTGATCTTGTGTAAGATCTTGAAGGCCCATCTCTTCCTGGGGCTAACTTGGAGGCTCTATTCTTGGGAAATCTCTGAGGCTTCATCTGAAACCAGGCCCATTCTCGTGGCTCAAATTTAGTTGCTTCCGGCTCTTATCAGCCATCTTATTATACTTCTAGGTTTTCTTCTCTATATTTTTCTCAGTCAAGTCCATCTTGGTTTACGTGTTCAACCTATGGAATGGACATGATGTACTGGAGACAAGGGGTTAAAGCCATATACCATCTCAAAAGGGGATATTTTAGTGGCCGAGTGAATAGCACACGATTATAGGCAAACTATAGAAAAGGAATACAATCTAGTCAAGTGTCTATATTATTACGAATGGTGGCCCCTAGTAGAGTTGAGAATATTCTATTGACAACCTCAGTTTGTCCATCAGTTTGAGGATTGCGCGTTGTTGAAAATAGTTTGGTGTCAAGCTTCTTCCATATAGTATCATCCAAATATGGTTGAAGAACTTGGTGTCTCGTCCGAGATTATGTTTATTGGTATGTCATGTAGTCAAACCACTTCGTTGAAGAAAAGGTCATGAATCTTCTCACGCGATATAAAGTGTGCCATCTTAGAGAACCGATCTACCACCACAAAGGTTGCATCCTTGTGTTGAATCTTGGGCAACCTAGGACAAAATCCATGGAAATATCTATCCAATGGGCATTAGGTATAGGTAGAGGCAAGTATAAACCATGAAGAAATATCTTGGATTTTGTTTTGTGGCATGTGATGTCCCAAGCACAAAACTTTTCCACATCTTTCTTTATACGAGACCAATAGAAATGGTCTATAAACACGACCAGTTTCTTGTCAACACCAAAGTTTCCCATTAAACCTCCTATATGTGATTCACTAAACACTATCTCTCTTACTGATTGTTGGGGTGAACACAACCTCTTATCTTTGAACAAATAACCGTCTTGAGTATTGAATGATCCATATGCTCATTTTCCACACTCTTTTGTAGCACTCTCCAAGCTCTGGATCAGTAGGGTATAGCTATTTGATATGCTCAAATTCTAAGACTTTGGGGTCCATTGTGGCAATCAATGCATGCTTCCCTGATAGGCATCTGCCACTACATCCTCCTTGCTATTCTTGTATTTGGTCACGTAAGGAATGTCTCGATAAATTCCAACCACTTGACATGCTTTCTTTTGCGTGATGTTTGCCTTATAAGATTCTTTAGGGTCTCATGATTCGAGTGTATGATGAACTCCTTCTATACGAGATAATGATGTCATGTTTCTAAAGCTCTCAACAAGTCGTATAACTTGTTATCATAGGTTGAATATTTAAGTGTGTCCCCACTCAACTTCTCAAAGAAGAACGCCATTGGCCTCTTCCTTTGATGTAAGATAGCACCAATACCTAATTCATACGCATCATACTCCACCTGAATACATCTTCAAAATCAAGAAATGCTAATAGTCGAGCTTGGGTCAGCCGGCCCTTCAAGGAATTGAAGGCCTTTTCTTGGACACCTCCCCATGTAAATGCTACATTCTTCTTCATCACATCAGTAAGGGGTGCTGCTAAAGTGCTAAAGCCTTTTACAAAATTTCTATAAAAGCTAGCTAACCTGTGAAAGCTTCAGACTTGGCTTATAGAAGTAGGGGTTGGCCAATCTTTGATGGTCTTGATCTTCTCTTAATTAACTTGTAGTCTTTGTTCAATCACTATAAAACCTAAAGAAGAAAAGTTTTATAGTACAAAAGATGCACTTTTTAACGTTGGCATAAAGGTCTTCTTTTCGAAGTGTGTTTATCACTTGCTCTAGATGGACCACATGTTCGGCCAAACTCCTACTGTAAATCAACATATCATTAAAATATACAAAAACGAAGACCTTAAAAACTGGTTCATGAGTCGCATAAATATGCTAGGAGCATTGGTTAGGCCGAAGGGCATGACTAGCCATTCATAAAGATCTTGTTTGGTGTTGAAGGCAGTCTTCCACTTGTCTCCTTCTCTCATTCTTACTTCATGATAGCCACTCTTGAGCTGTATCTTGGAGAATATAGTGGCTACACTCAACCTGTCCAGCATATCATCTAGGTGTGGCATATGGTGCCGCTATTTGATGGTGATGTTGTTGATGGTACAATAGTCCACACACATCCTCCATCTGTGATCTTTCTTTGGCTCTAATAACATAAGCACGACACAAGGGATGAGACTCTCATAGATATACCTTTTATCTATGCGGTCTTGGACTTGTTTATCCAATTGTTGAGCGTTCATGCGATAAGCCGGTTTGTTTGGAAAGGCTGCTCCAAACACAAGGTCTATTTGGTACTTTATGCCTCTAACAGGGGGAAACCTAGCTAGCATTTCCTCTGGAAACACATCTTTGTACTTCTCCAAAACGGCATTAACCTCAGCGGGTAGTTCATCCTCTTTGAATCCTACATTTAAACATTCTTTGTACAACATTAGTAGAATATTTCCATGGCACTTACAGTTTTATCCACGGTAGTAGGTGTGATTAGAAGGTTAAATTTACTTAATTTGGCCTCCTTGCTCATCATAGTTTGAAGATCATTTACCTTCCAAGGACTTAATGCAATTAAGTTGTACTTACGGTCATTATACATAAAAGAGTAGAACTTGGTTCGCCCATTGTGGATTGTTACACAATCAAATGGTCATGGTCGACCCAACAGTAGGTGCCCAGCTTTCAGGGGCACCACATCACATAGGAACTTGTCTTGGTGCTTGCCCACACTAAACGGCGGACTCACTTGCTCGGTTACCTTTAACTCTGTAAAGTCAATGAGCTATTGTATCTTATATGGCCTCGGGTGCTTGATCCTTTCAAGACCTAATCTATCGACCATGTACTTGCTACCAACATTAGCACAAGAATCTCCATCAATTACAAGATTACATACCTTATCCTTGATGGTGTAACAAGTGTGGAAAAGATTCTCTCTTTAAACCTTCTCTTCGGGTTGTACCAAAACATTTAGTACCCTCCTGGTCACTAGGAGCTCTCCTATGTTAGGGTACTCTACTTCATCTTCCAAGCCATTCGGCTCCTCATCTTGTTTGTCTTTGCGACTCATAACCACCACTCGAAGTGATGATCATCACCTGCTCATTTGTGCAGTCTCTTGCATTGTGTCCTCGGTCCGGACACTTAAACAGGTAATGTCACAAGTCCTATATTGATTAAAGTTAGGATACTTATCTTGTTCCGGCTGGAATGTCTTAGATGGCTCGACTTCTTGCTCTTGAACCAAGACACCACTTCTATAGTTTTGCCTTTGTTTAAAAGCCGGTTGTTGCTCACGGGTCATTATTGATTATTCTTTAGCCGTCTGATCATGGTTTTCTTGCGTTTTTTTTGCTCTACTTGCATTGTCAGGTGCAATCATGCAAGTTGTTGTACCTAGCTCTTTTCACCTTTCGAGCAATACATTTTTGAAAACCATCTTCCATTAGAGCTTCTTCGGACTCCTCTAGCTCAAGAGAGTTCATGAGCTTCTCAAACTCCTGGAAGTACTCATCTACGCTCAGAGATCACTGCAGCAACTTCTTAAGTGTTTTTCAATCCCTATGATAATGTTCTCGGACATAACTTGACCTAAAAAGGTACTTCATGTCGGCCCAATTATTTGTTGTGCCATATCTTTGCCTTCTACTCTCGGCTACTTTCCTAGCCCACCAAGGTAATTAATTCTCAGTGAGTTGGGCAGCGCGAGGGCCACTTTCTTGTGGTAATTGTAGTTATAGCCCTCGAAGATGTACTCTACATGCCTCTCTCAATCCATGTAAGCCTCTGGTCTGATTTTCCTGCAAAAGTAAGAGATTACTTTAGCTTCCAAATTACCTCCTCTAAGATCATAGTCTCTAATCCAAGGCCCTCGATTTGGTTCACACCTCTTAGGGTGTTGAGGTTTCCACTACAAGAAAAAAGCGATTTACGATCACACAAGAGATCACAAAGTGGTCGCAAATTTTTGAGGTTGCATTTTGGTCGAAATTTTGCGATTAATTTGAGATCACAATGTTGTTCCAGAATTTGCGACTAATTTGCTACTTCCAAAGAGTTACAAATTTTGTGACCAATTTGTAACTACTTGTTCAAAGTTATGCAAATAATTTTAATTAAAAATCAAAAAATAATTTTTTTGAATGTGATCGCACATTGGTCACAAAAACTTTGATCAATTTGCGGCTACGGGAAAAAATAAATATACACAAAGTAGTTACAAATTGGTCACAAAAAATGTGATCAATTTGTGACTACGGTTTAATATATTAATTAAAAATAAAAAAATTATAATAATTAAAAATATTGAAACATTTAAATATAAAACATTATTAAAATATTAAAATATTCAAAAATTATATAAAATACTAAAAATTTTATAATTATTATTAATTTGTTAATTAAATAATTATTTGTAATATTTATTAATTTTATTATTAATTAATAACTATTTGTTAACTAATAATTAGTATTTAGTAATATTTAATTAATAATTATTAATTATTTTTTAATTAATTAATTATTTGTAATATTTACTAATTAATTAATTATTTTATTTCAATAAAATGAAAATGAAATTATTAAAAGATTCAAAATATATATTAATATTAATTATAAAATATTGATTAAAAATAAATAAAATTATAATTTATTTAATATAAAAACTAAGAACTTAATTATAATCCACAGGCGGGAATGGAAAATCTCCCAAAAAAAATGGCAACGCAGTTGATGATCCGGGAGGTGTCGTCATGTTTGGCGGAGCATTACTTTCATGAATGTCGCAAATCCTGAATCAGTTTGTTGCATGTAGCTCACAAGCATCTCCAAATTTACTATGCGATTTTGTTGGTCACATCCCATAATTCACGTTGTCTTCGTTCAGCATCAAGTTGAGACACCTATTCTTCCCTACGAGCATTAATTTGTAGCAATCTTTAATTTGACGTTTTACGGCGAGTAGTTATTCTTGAACTGTGAAAAAATCGGAAGAATTTGTTCTGAAACCTTCTCCGTGTCTATCGGTGCCATGAATCAGGTTAAAACTACCAAGACCGTAAGGACGTCTTCTTTCATCCGGTATAGAAGAGTAAAAAACCATTAAAAAGAATTTAATTAGTAGAAATTAAAATAAAATACAATAAACGTTTAAAAATTTAATTAATACATGAATGAATATTTAATTTACTTCTTCCATGGTCATCTCTAGTCGGCGCAAAGTACCGTGAGACCACAATTGTTTATTTTTAATAAGTTGTTACGTTGGTTCGAACACAAAGCTAATTGGTCGTACGATATTTGTATACAAGAAATAATAAATAGGTTCATTATTATTATTTTTATACTCTAAACCCTAAATTTAATGAATTTATAGAAATTAGAAATTATGTGATACTAATTATAACATTATGAATTATATAAAATTAAATTAGTAAGTACACAACAACAATTAACACATTTAGCAAATTTTGAAAATTATTTTACTAAAACACTTTACACATTTCCTTAATCTTATACTATACAATATAAACCTTATATATTTTTAATTTTTGTCCAACATATTTATGGTTTCTAATTGTATATTTAGACTTATAAAGATTTGTACATATATAATATTGAAATTAGAAGTTTAAATGTCTAACATACATGAAAAACATATAAAAATACACTCGTGGTCGCAAAAGAGCTACCAATTTACGACCACTTATAAAATTTCATATTGTGGTCGCAAATTGGTTACTCTTTTGTGATCAAAATGCGATCATAATTTATTTTTGTGACCAATTTGCAATCCACTTTTATATTTGATCGCAAAGTGATCATAAAGTAATCACAAATAACACCATAAATTCTAAATTTAATGAATTTTTAAAAATTATAAATTATATAATACTAATTATAATATTATGAATTTTATAAATTTAAATTAGTAAATACACAACAACAATTATAAAAAAAATTGGATGCTTAATTTATTGTGTGATCATCACCTTATATATTCAAATTCTATAAAGAAAAGACACATAAAAACTTTGTTATCGATCTAGAATCAAAGTCTTAGTTTTAATATGTTTGTTAGCCCCATGGTTTACTTCTGAAATTATCAACTCTTGATTTTCAGTTCGGTAATGGTTTTGATATTTACGGTTTAACATGTGGATCGATGGATTGATGATTTAAAAAACAATGTTGGTTTACGTGGATTTTAAATTAATAAGTAGTGAGATTTTGAACTGATGATCATAGATTCTTTTTTAAATTAATTTTGTAAAAATAGTGTTTTTAAAACTTTGTTCTAAATACAACACATTAAAACTAAAATTTTAAAATATAATAAATTATTATATGAAAATACTTATTTATTTTAAATAAATTTAAAATATTATATTTAAATTTTTATTAAATTTATATGAGAAATCGGATTGTTAAAAACAGTAACAGACATTCAACCTTTTGTGTGTGAAGTTATCTAAGAATTTTATGCCAATCTCTCTAGTATTAAAGTTGAATCTGATTATGTTGAGATATTTTTTTCGTGATTTTGTGTATAAGTTTTCTCTTCAACGAATCAATGCTTTGTTTGTACTAGATGAGATAGATGATAGGCATCTAGGATGTGAATGGTGGAGGTAACAGAAGATGATCTAATCGAGTTTATGATTGCTGGAAAAATCAAGAAATAGTCAATGATAAACTTCAATATCTACTTGGACTTGAACTTTGATTTTTACAAGATCTGTTGTAGAAACTGGTTTTCCACCAAGAATTTTGCCTACCCTCATACCCACGATATTCTATTCAATTTTGGAAAATTGGTTTTTGATCATGTGTTGCATCTAGTCCTAATGCCTGAACTGAAGCTTTTTTTCTTCCATAGCCAAGTCTCATATACCAGCTAATGATGGCTCAACACCAAGTTCAGCTAAGTCCTCCTAAGACGAAGTCAAAGAAGAAAGGAGTCAAAAAAGAAACAAAACATGTTGCTGTTTCATCATCTCGAACTGAACCAGGTGGTTATCAAAAAACTATGATGAAAGCCATCAAAAATCCTGCAAGATGCTTTAGAAGGATGTAAGTGATATGATCCTTTCTGTATTATTTTTAGCTAATATTTTTTTAACTTAGTTGTGCATTTAATCAGAGGGAGAAGAAGATTTATCAGGTTCTGATGAGGATGGATAAGCTTGATTTGTGGGAGAGATGTGGTTTTTGGTTTGTTAGTTTTTAAAGTAGTTGTCACACATTGAATTTATATTGATTTATATTTTTGTATGTTCTGATAAACTTGGTACTTTGTCTGGTCATCAGCTCACTGTTTTGAATTTGCTTCCGCTGAACAATATGTTGTATACAAGATTTTATTTCTAATGTGGGTTTGTCCTTTGTTTAGATATATTTTGTTTTTTGGTATTTGTGTTTCTTAGAATGATTACAAATGAAAGTTTTAGGGTTAACATGGAAGTTGGAGGCTGGACGATGGGTGTCATGGGATCAATTGATATGGCAAGAGAATTTCAAAAAAATATTTGAAGAATATTTGAAAGAGATCTTTTATGAAAGATAAATTTGTGCAACAAAATTTTTTTTCCTAGACAAGATTGCCTAAGATTGTTAGACCTAGGAAATTTTCTGTGATATAAAGGGGCTAAAAGGGTTAAGGGTTGGTTTAACATTTTTAAGTACCGATTGAGAGATTTGTAACTTCGAAGCTTTCGACAAAAAGCTGAGAAGGTGAATGTTGTGATACTCCTTGTGTGTCACTGTAGGGTGGTGGTTAGGATCAAGAAAATTTGACTTAGGATATATTTTGGTTTGGTGACAATATAAAAAGAGATTTAGCTGTGTGTAAATTCCAATAAATGTAATCCGTGTAAAAAAATTAACTTAAATATAATATAGTATACAACCATTGACTTATCGCGGTCCAAGTGAAAATTTTGTTATGTTCCATTCTTTACACTTACAAAAAGATTTCCAAGCCTCCATGGAAATGATTCAAACAAGAAGTCAACTGCATATAATCTCAAAGATTTTATTGAACTAAAAAATACATCAATAAGTTCCACAATCACTTGAAGAACGAGCACAGGTCCCTAAAACAATCAAAACATGGAAAATAAGTTCCACAATCACTTGAAGAACGAGCACAAGTCCCTAAAACAATCAAAACATGGAAATTCCTGCGGACTAGTTTTACCTTTAGCAACAAAGTCATTCCAATATATAATAAAAATTCAAATTTTGACCGGAGGAAATTTCGAATAAAAACCTCCACAAACTCAGTTCCAATTTCAAGACAACAAGATTGAAACAATGCCTTAACAACTTTTTGTGAATCAACAAAAGACAGAAAGTGATGTCAAAATGCTTTAATATTATATGAAATTTGTATAGAGAACTAAAAAGAAAGTTTAAGACTCTATCCACACATATTAACAAGCTTGACATCCAAGTTTCTCAAACTGTTGAGGCTGTTAGAAGATGATATATATATATATATATATATATATATATATATATATTTTTTGCGTGGTTTTAACTTTTGATTTTTCTTTGTTTCATTTCCATCTTACACTATTTTGTTTTATTTCATACATTTGAATTTCACTTTATCTTGTTTTATATTTTAAGAGTTTTATATTGTCTTCGTGTCCTTTTATAGGTTTTTCGTACTACTTTAGGTATTTAAGAATGGTTTAGTCAAAGAAGATGCATGAAAAAATAAAGAATTCACCTATAAACATACATCTAACGAAATGAAAATGCAGATTCAATACAATGTGTCTCAAAGATTTGTATCATGTGAAGGCATTACACATCTTGAATAAAGCTCAAATTTTATTACAAAATAGAAAATTGAATTTGTTTCATGTTGGAAATTATTTCAAGTAATTTAAACATGTAGTTTTGGAATTTTTGCCAATTAAATGGACACATATTAAGTCTGTCCCAAAGGAAAATATATTATAGGAATAAAAGTTCCTAAAATTTACACCATACGCTGATGGTACTGGTCGATGGCTCACCTGTTCCTACACTTTTTTTTATCTGGGTTTATGTCTGGGTTGATTTGGTTTATTTTCACTTTTTTGAATGGAATTGTCATATTTTGTGTGGATATTTCAATTATGTGATGTATCAAGCGTTATATGTAAGGTTACGAATATGTAAATGGTGCGATATAGCAACTTAATGTGATATAGATGCTTTCATAATAGATGCTTTCATAAACGATATCGCTGATATTTTTTAACTCTAATTCTATTAGTCTTCATTGTTACAGATTCGAGTGAAGCTCAAATTCATTGTTTGGAGCGATTCTCATCTTTGGTAAAGGTTTTTGCTTCGGTTTCCGAAATCATTTTTTCTCATCCTTGCTCTTTTTCTTGGGATTGACTCATCTACTTTGATATATCCAACATTGTTATTTATTGGAGAAGCAACGAAGGCGCAGAACTATGTTATTTCTCTCTTCAAGAAGTTAGCTTTTCTTATATATGAGAAAAGTCACGGTTTATCTTGAGATAACCAAAATCTAAATTATATGGTTTATTGAATACTCACTAATATCCTCCCGTCCAGATGGGAAGAATATTGAAAATAAAGCCATCTTGTCACTAAGAACTTTGAGCTGAGTTGTGACCAAAAAAAAAAAAACTTTGAGCTGAGTTGGATATAGTGCATTTGTGAAGATATTCCGTAAGTTGATGCCTTGGTCTCTTTTAATTTGTATTAAATAATTTTTATAAAATTAAGATCCATCAGATCGAAGTACTTATAAAGTACAATGTGCCTTCTCATGATTTTTTTTCATCTCTCTTATTAGCTTCTCTCCTCTGGTAATTTTAATCTCTTCTTCAAATTTCTGAACTTTTTTCTCAGCATGCATCTTTCTCTTTATGTTTTTTGAAGTGAAGAGAGGTTTAGGTAGGATTGAGTCAGTTTGGTTGACTTTCTCAAGTTCATTGGGATAGAAGGCACGTTGTATTAACTTGAATGGTGATTTGAATGGTAGTTAAACGGGAAAATAGTCATTAAAATATTAAACTTTTGTGTTTAAACCATTTAAATATTAAATTTTTTAATAAGTTATTTAAATAATAATTTATAGTTGAGTGCGACGATTTAGATATACGATTAGTCAAAATTAATACCATAAGTAATACTATTCACTCGGTTACTTATTTTTTTTTTATTTGTGTCTAATTTTAATTGGTTAAAATAACTAATAGAGTTAACAGCGTTACTTATGGTGTTAATATTGATTAATCTCATACCTAAATCGGTGCAGTCAAATATATATCGTTATTTAAATAGTTCATTTAATGACCGTTTTCCCGTAGTTAACTGATATTGTATCTCCACAATTTCGTTTTATTTTCCATGCTCCTATTTCATTTTTGTTGTTTCTGTTTGGTGCAGGAATTGGACCAAATTACACTGAATTGACCAAATTGAACCGAATTGGATCCATTTGAATCGAACTAGTCCGAATTACTTTGAAAATCCGAATTAACCAAATTAAATAAAAAAAATTGAACCAAATTAATCTAAAAATAACCAAAATACCAAAATACAAAATATTAAACCGATTAAACCTAAATTTTAAATAATTAAACCAAAATTCTATTTATAATTTGGTTATATTTAAAACGGTTTGATATTCCAAAAAATCAAACCGATTAAAATGATGAAAAACCTGAACCAAACGGTTTTTTTGTCAACTTTTCCTAAAATCAAATAACCGAAACCCAAAAATCCCAACCCGATTGACCCAAAAAAACAAAAATCCATGTCTATTTTTAAGTTTTAATCCGTAATATAACTCCAAATGCAGAGAAAATCGAATAGTAGTTGGATATTAAATCTTCAGAAAAGTAGAATAACATAGTAGGAATTCATGAAACACTTAAATATAGGTAGATACTAATTGAGTTTTTTATTGGCTGTCAAATAATCTAACTGCAAAAAAAATACAGATGAGTTAAATTCAATAAAGAAAAATATATGAACAATATGCAAGGCATTTGATTCGGGACAAACTTCCTTTGACTAACAATTTTACAGGTTCGATTAGACAAATCTCTAACATCTAGAACACTATCTAGTAGATTGATCCACTCTCGTGGTAACAGCCCATTCACCAGCCTATAGACTATGGAGTCTTTTGCACAGCATTATCGACTAGAGTTCATTGAGTTTGAGTCTAATCTAGTATACCTATTGCATTAGACATCAACTCTTATTGGATAAGATGCAATAAGCATGTTTAAGCCTACGTACATGTTTTGTCTACACTTATCAGGAGTAGGACATCATTGATCTAAACATTGATTAGCTACTTCAATTCCTAGCATTAAGCACACCCTACTCCTTTAAAACCATTCCGTCTTACAAACCATGTAATGCCCCCAAAATCAAATAGGACGTGTTTATTTATACACCGTCTAACCTTGGTGTTTTCCTGACTAGATCAATTTATTTTCTGTTGACTCTCGAGGGTAATCTCTCGGTGCAAGACCACGCCTTTGGAACATCTACCGTTCCTAATCGTATTAACCGGTCTCACCATAATTCCCTTAATAGTCCAACACTTTGCCCAACAGCTTATTCCATTTATTTTTCCCAACTTCGAATCTGTACCCGTGCCCATACTCTAGATCATATGTAGTATTTAAAGTTTTCAGTAAGTAAATCTTGGCTTTATCGATTTGTCTTAGCAAACTTTCTTAGTTCCTAAGCACTAGTACTTACTGCCTCAACTTCTGTTCAGCCATAAATTTCCCTACCTTTATCAAGATCCTTGGTACATCATCGAATTGTTAAACTCTTCCTGTTTTTAATATTCCTGTCTTTGGATAGTTCCTCTTGGCTCAGCAGATATGCCTTGGCAACTCACCTAGTTCCAAGAACGATATCCCTTCTTGCCTCAACTTGCAGTTAGTTTGCCTTAAAACATGGTAAGTTAGTGCACCATCCTTTGGCTAGTTTACTATTTGGCGTTTGACCTTCTCTAAGTCATTTGTCACCATTTCTTTTAATCGCGGTTTTACCATGAACCCGATCTTATAACCGATTTCAACCTATCAATTGTAACGTATCAAAGCCTTTGGTAATCGTACAAGTTTTGGTGAGAACACTCAACTCCCGAGTCACTTATCCCGATCCTACCTCAACTCTCGAACAGCTAAGATCATTACATTGATACGGTCTAGTCCTTCTATTTCCTCAAATCATAGTCACCTATGATCATTATTGAGTCATTGGACTTTACCGGAGTTTCTCCTCGTCTTTTTAATCCGAGCCTTGGTCCATACTAGGATCAAGCATGCTCTGATACCATTTGAAACACCCTTCCCCGGGCTTCCAATCTGTAAAGGTTTTTCCCTTTCGGATTCCAAAAGAATATGAATCTGACCATCCATAGGTTGCGGTAAAGGCATTCTGGCTCAGCCCACCTTCTAGCCGAGCTATGAGAATTGAATCTCACATTTCTCTTACTACCAGTTGAGGTTCAACCTTAGAATCTACGAATTTACCTAACCGTTTCTAAGATTGAATGCAATAGGCATTATCGTTATGCAGCGGAACCATTTTCATTATTCTAACCTTTCTAGGCTCAATTCATTCCCTTTTATGCAGCAATAGACTTAGGAGTCTAGATTCCATCTATCTAACCAAGTTAGAAGAAGCTCATTACGCACCTTAGCCCATTCGTGTCGTGCACCATCAAAGGAATCAACCAAAGGGCTGCTTAGGTCGAACCGATCCCTTTATCACTTAGTCATTTAACCAACCATTCCCACAGACCAAGCACACGAAGATATTGGGCTTCCCCCATTCCCAATTCGTCCTTCTCGGACCGAATAAACTTTCTGTGTCTTTAGGTCACTCTAACCTTGGCGAAGGACACACCTCATCCGGCCAAATGACACTCAGTCTGGCCAATGGACACACCCGATCTGGCCAACAGACACACCCGATCTGGCAAAAGAACACACCCAATCTAGTAAAAGGACACACCCAATCTGGCCATTAGACACACCCGACATCCAGCTGTAAGGGTCGCCCCAAGTCTAGCCAATGACACTCTCAATCTGACCATCAACACATTCGGCCGACCATTTGGCTGTGGAAGGGATCACCCAATCCCCGGTAAGCCAATCACTCGGACGGACATACTTGGTCTGACCACAGGGCATACCTAACTGACTATCCAGCCGTGGAAGGGATCACTCATTTCCCCTGGCCAACCGATCAATAGGACATTCCCCCCATGTGCATAAGTGTGTGTGTGTGTGTCTATGTGTAATTCTATGTGTCTCTATGTGTGTCCATTTGTGTGTATCCTTAGACCACGAAATGCCTTACTATATACAGGGGTATAAAGTCATATTCCATCAGACACAATTATTCGTTCGCACCTTTTCTCGTTCAATTTGCACCATTATTTTGATTGGAGATTGGGTCACCTATCTTGGTGAATGGGCACCTCTCTTCACCAAGAGACACTCTTTTCACCCATTTGACATGTCTTTTGGACATGCCCACTACCTCACTGTCCGAGCTTGAGTTTTAGCTAATTCAGTTCATCCAACTAAGTTAAGCTACCGGCCAGATCACCTAGCTGTCCGCCAACTCCCCCAGCTCGGTTGAGCTGCCCAACCACTTACCCAGCTCAAATTGTTGCCCACTTAAGCTACCATGGGCGATTATAGGTCCTCTTTGGCCAATATTCTTGGCCATTCTTGTGTTCCATCTTTATCCGAGCATGATTCACCCCCAATGATCTTTACTGAGGATCGGGGGTGTTAAACAATATCCCATCCGCGGGTCAGGGTTGTTACATGGCCAATCTCGTGATGAGACATGAGTTTTTGCAGGTTGGCTTGAGATCGGTCAGGGTAAAATCGGCCAAGCTAAAATCGGCCTGACAAACAAGAGACAATTTTTGTATATGATCATCACAATTCAATCTACACAGGTTTTCATAAGGTAATACAATCCTTATACATTACTTATATAATGTAGATTGACATTGACATTCATAACTAGTAATAAATTTTTATACAGAACTTTACCAACTTGTGTTGAAACTTATCATGTTACTTTTACAAAATCTCGTGTATCACAATAGTAGTCATTGTGTTTTCAATGTGCATCTTCAACGAAACATCCAGACGACATTAAAAAGCACCTTGTTTATCTAGTGTCGAGAGTAGCACGGGAGTATAGTTTACCCAACTTTTTTTCTCATTTCAACGAGATAAAACATATTGATATCAACTATGCAGGTTATCTCTTGGATGTCGGGTTAGAGCATGGGGCACGATCATATTTCAAGGAATTACGGTAAAATATAATGACAAGTAACATAGTGGATTTGTTAAATGTAGTTTTAATTGTGGTGAAGTTATCTTTTCGCGTGTTGGATAGACCTCGTACATAGGTATCGTCTCGCGTGGGGAGTTTAATGCATAATGCCTATCTAATGTTAATCATCTGTTATTTGAAAGGACAACCAGGCGACGGATTTTCTATTTTTAGTCGTTTTTATTTGGGATGACCCTATTTTTCTTGTCCATCATGTTTTATAGTACTTTAAAACCTTACTGACGTAAATCTATGGACCGCATGTATGCTTTGCTAACTATATAAAATTGCTCTTTCATTTTACATATTAAGTTCGATTTGTAATTCAACAAAATTGTTAATCGGTAACAAGAGTTATAGCTTATATTCAAAATACTGATGTGGTTTCCACAACAAAAACCCACCATCTTAAAATTTAATAAATAACTTCGATACATTAACACTATCATCTACATTTTAAATTAAATGGTAATAAAAAAGATATCTAAATAAGCTTGAAAGGTACAATGTATGCTCTGTTGACCAAATAATATTTTTCCCTTTGAATAAGTTCGATATATAATTTAACGAAGCAACCTAGGTGGTGAAATATGTCATAGCATACATTCAGAAACGTCATTTGCTACATAAACATAATGTACTACAAAAGAAAGAAATTGTTTGTCGAACGATAACAAATACAAAACAACGTACAATTCATAGATGGTTTCAATTTCCAATCACGAATTCTTCATATAACATAACATCTAATCTTTGTGATTCCATCAGAACATTTTATGGTCTGATGCATTTGCAGCCATCAAATCTGATAATGGTGTGCACCAGCATAAGAAGTAATGACGTGATGGAAAAATCAATATGTATACCGTTTTGAGAAATACCGCTTGGCCTGACCATCGAATATGGCTTTATCTGATACACTAGTTCATAGTACGGGATCCCTTTCAATATATAAGAAAACATATGCGCTATCAGACTGAGATATTTCTTAATGAGGTTGTCGCTCCAGAATAAAATATTGCAGTCGAGTACATGTATCGTCATTTCTGCAATGTTAACGCAAACACCAACCCAATGTTATTTGTCAAAGGTAAAAAGGAAATAGATGCACTCTACTACGGTTTGTAGGACTGTTTTTGGCTTGAAATACTCCACTAATTTATATTGAAACTTAGAGTGATCATTGTTTTTGACTGCAATCCAAGAATATTTCGTGTATTGTTTCATGATAAAGGCAAAAAATTCGTATAAAAAAATACGACTTTGGGGTTCGTTGATGGTTCCCTGCCAAAAATAGTTATGCGTAGTGCATAAGTGCATCGAAAATCTGCAACACATACAACAATTTTTTTACAGAGTTATTAAAACTAAAAATAACGGAGTGAGAGTTAAATATGTAGATTACTCTAACATACATCGGTTTGATTCTCTCCACTATATGTGAAATATCTTTTGTTGTTGACGGCCTTGCCATTGTCCGCGCTTATTACCATGTAACTAAAATATTACCATGTATAATTTAATTAGTATATATGTAAGAAACCTATTTGTATGCTAACTACTAGGGTGTTTGATGAAATTGGGTGATCTAAGCATGTAAAATACTTACTATTGTTTTTCAGTGTTTTGTCAATCTGCATAAATTTCGCAGCATAATCCACTTTGGGATCCGAGCCAATCAAAATCGGGGGTGACTTGCTGATCATAGTGCCCATCTTATTGTCACATTGAAAATCATTCAGAATTTTGGGTGTTGTTCGCTATCATTTGCTCTTCCTTTGCTCATGACCGTTGTCGTCAGCTACATCTGCAACTTCATTGCCGTCAGTTGTACTCTAGTAGTTTATCTCAATGTGGACACCCGCATCTTTCTTCTCCATCCTCATTTCTTCCTCGGTAGTGCAAGCGAGAACGATGGGATCCTTGATGGTACATATGATTGATTTATCTGTGAAAATATACTTTTTAAGAGAAGTTTGAAAATAAGACAGTGTATAAATTATACAAACGTACCCCATCGGTTTCATCTTCGTTTCCAACCATCCTGGATTGTACTAAAGATTGGTTGGTTGGACCAAACGTACCCCATCGGTTAACATCCCATTAGTGTCAACAAACATAAATTATGAGATGGTAAGATTTGGTTGTAAATGCAATGCAATTTCCAAGGTTGAGAAACGTTAAGAATATGTAAATATGTACTTCGTCATCGACTGCTACATTAAGTGAACCGAGTATGACGTTGACTATGTCACATGTGTATGATTGTGTTCTTACTACCTCGTTTTATGTGTGCCTCACTGCCAACCCTTTTGAGTTTTTGTGAATATATGTTGATAGTATTATTTCTATGTTCTGCGACAACTATGTGTTCTGCCCCATCCTTCGATATGGATTTCTCCAAAAATTCGCAAATGGAGAATATAAGAACTTCTTACATCTTTAAGACCTTGGTATCAATCGCTTTATCAACTACGCCACCTAGCACCGCGAGTGAATCCTCTACGAATTTGATATTTTCTAGCATGTGTTAACTTCATATCTATGTTATCCAACTCATTTTTAAAATTGGAAACCACAAAATCCGCAATATGTTGCACGTCTATATGATCAGTGAATTTGGTGAACTGGTGGTGGAAGTTTGACAAGCTTCTGCGATCGGTCTTTAACTGGTCTCTTCACCTTCTATTTTTTCCTTCTTCTCTTTTCTCTCCTTCTCTTCATTTCTCAATTTAAATCCGATTCTACACCACCAACAAACATGTCTTTCGAGAATTGGATATTTTCACCATTTAACCTCACCATATAGTTCATCTTCTTATCCTCCTCATCATCAGACCATCCATGCTCCGCCTCGTTGATTGGTGTCAGGCCAAAATTAGATATAATACAATCAACTGTCACATGCGAAGTTGTATGATAAATTAGTAATCATCGTTAACAAATAATATTGAAGAATAACATTTATGTTGCATGATACATAACGATCTGTGTACACTGATTGTCTTGTAGTATATTAGAAAAATTAGTTTTAAAGAGATAACATTTACCATTTTTGTTAATTAAAACCTTATCAGTGTAAACATTCCAGAATTCTAATACATATACTACATGAAATATGAAAGAATCGATGCAAGTGTATGTAGTTTAAATTTCCTCGCCTTCGACGTCAAAGATCCTTACATGCCCTGGAGTCAATCTAAGTTTCTTTTATTGAATGGTTGGCCGAAGGCAGTTAAGTGTTATCTGCGTCTTCATCATCGCTCGCGGTATCGGATGAGGAGGAGTCACTAACTTGCACATACTCGGTTAGTGTTGGAACAACTTATAACATGAGGAGTTGTATAGAGTAAAAAACAATTCATACACAACAAATATACTTTGAGATAACGCCAATACATCTCTTTTCTTGATGTTGGACATAACCAAGTCGAACGCCAACCTGCCCCATAGATATACAAAAATGCATTGAAGTCTCTTATGAATTCCACGTGTGTCTTGTTAATCTTGAGTATGTAATGTGGAGACTAGAACGGATGCAACAATTCCCAAACAAGTATATTTGATCCTAGATTCTCTATATGTCACAAGTGTTTTCTTAAGTATCTTGATTGCGAGGTCAATGATGCAAATTTGAAGATTTCTGAATAGTGTGAGACAGTAGAATTTTTCCTTTATTGGGAACGGGTGATGATTGCAAATTCCCTAAGAGAAAATCTTACTACCTTATCGGCAAACAAAAACCATACTTCATATATTTTTTTATACTTTTAGTTGTCGAGTGATGATAAATTGCCCAAAACTCTCCGATTAGGACGGTTTTTCCGTAGTACCAATGATTTGACCAAATTGTGAATTACGGAATGGTTTCTCTGTAGTACCAATGATTTGACCAAATTGTGAATTACGGAGGAATTCAACCTCTTCTTCTGATAATGCATTGAGGATAACATCGATTCTTTTTGTTTAGTGGTATGAGTTCACCCTTTCGCCAACAGATTTCATGCATGTATCTGAAATATAAAATACTAGAGGTGTGATGTGTTGGCATACCATTTCTTCTTAGACGAAGAGTGAGTCGAGTTTTTTTCTTTGGTATGTTTTTGGTGAAATGAAATTAGCATTGGAAAAGCATTGTGCATTTATCGCTAGTATTTATAAACGGACAACGATTCCGGCTAACAGATACGACTGTTGGAATGGATTTTTTCAAAAGTCGCGATATAAATTTACGATTAAAAATGGTTGTTGGGGAGCTGTGTCAACGAAAATAATTATTGAAAATTTTGATATTTTTTTTCTTTTTTAACAATAGTTTTTTGTGATAAATGAATTCCAAATAGTATTCTCTCTCATTATAATGTTAATGCATTTTTTCTTAGTGACGTATCAAAAAGAAATCAAAATTACATCACTTTACTAATATAAGTACATAAACATGAGATTTTAGAAAAATATAAAATGCACAAAAATATTTGTGAAAGATCGCAAATTATGTATAAATTTATGCTATACACCGTAAATTCTCAAAGATTAATTTTTGTCTTAATCTGTCTTAATCTTTTGCGGTGGTTATCATTATTTTCATTTCTATTTAGATTATTCCGACTGATTTTAATATCAATGTTTCTTTTATTCCTATTGATTCTAATATTATTGTTTCTATTTATTTTTCTTTAAGTTCTTCCATAACATTTGTTTTTTTTTCCTATATTTATGTTTCTAGTGAAAAAAATGTCAATGTTACATCTGTTTCACAGGCATCGGAATTTGATTTTTCTTTTTCTTTGTATTATGATTTTGGGTTATATTGGATTATTAGTTTTTGATCCAAATCACACAAAAAAATTATGTCGATTTCTATTTGTTCGCACTATTGCATATTTGTATTCAACCTCAAATATTTAATATTGTCATCAACTCACAAAAGCATATTTTGTCCAATGATTGGACTCGAATCCTATTAAGTTAGAGTGTGTATATAAACACGAATTATAGGAACAATGAAGTACGAATTGACCGCTATCTCCTTAGTTTGGTTTATCTACTATTTCTAAACGTGGGCCAACGACCCCCCAAGGCGATAAAAGAAGCCACTGATTTTTCTTTATTTATCTATTTTTACAAATCTTTATTAAAGTAATATTTTAAATAAAATAAGAGAAACGAACAAACCGAGAATTATGAGAGAGAGAATGACAGATGGATGAAGAAGATGAGGCTTAGAGAGAGAGCTTCATGATTTGTCTTTGCGACCGCGATTACCTCTTCCTAATTTCTGTCCCTCGATGAATTTTCTCACATCTGTCTGAAACCTTTTTTTTTTTAATTTTAAGAATCAATTAACCTCTTCCCACTACCTCCGATCATCGTCGTAAGACTTTCTTTCTTGCCTCTTTGTTTAATCCAACTTCTTTTTTCTGGGTTCATATTTATAAGTTTCCCTAAACTACAAACTAAGAATTGTTTCTTTAACCCTTTATTTACGATCATAAAATTATCGTTCGGATTCTAGAATTTCGGAATTTTTTCTTTCTTCTCTGTATTTTTAGCATATAATCATTGTTCGTATGTATGTATAAAGGCAAACCTATGTCTGGTCTGGCAATTTTTTTTCTTGTTCAAAAGATCTCAGAAATCTTGAAGTTGATAGCTATTTTCTGACGTTTCGGAATTTGTTCAAAAAAAGAAGATGAAATCCGATGATCCTTATGAGAATATGTTTCGTTCTTGAATTCCATTTTTTTATTCATATCTGCATTTTACTTCACTGAATTGGAATTTGGTATGTTTTATACTCCTTAAGTAAATTAGTGTTTGTAAGTTTATACCTTCGTTCTTCTTGTAGTTTGTGCAAACTTTGTCATTACAAATGCTTCTGTTATATTATGTAAACGTGCCCAATTTCTTTATGCTTTAATCCAAAACCAATACAACAATTCATCTTCAAGGTCTTGATTTCCTTCGAAATATATATGTGTTACAGTATCATAGAATAATATTTGCAGTCTCCTTTTATTTTTAGATGTTTTTTTCATTTTCAATTTCTTTTGTTGTTGTTGTTGTGTAGTAATCTTAGGTTACACGAGAATGGAGGAGTTAAAAGTTGCTGAACTTGAAACATCTGGAGAATCTGAGGCTAAGTTGAATCTAACATCAATTCGAGATTCTAACATAGAATCTTCAGTAAAAGTTGAGAACCTTAAAGATACTCAAACAGATGGCTCAACGTGCAATGCCAAAACTGATGTCGATGACACGGTTCTGCCATCGAGTTTATCTAATTCTGAAGAATCAGGTATTGCTTTTGAGGCTGCAACTGCTGCGGGTTTAACCGAAAAAAAAAATCCTAATACCGCAATCATTGAAGAATTGCCGGAGCCAAATGAAGTAACCGGTGAACTTAGGATTACCGAGGCTGCTGTGGGTACATCAATGAATGGTGGGTCACCTAGAACTCTATCATCTCCGAGAAACATTGGATCTCCTAGAACGCTTTCGTCAAAATTCTCTGGATCACCGATGAGCACTGGAACCGCCAAAAATATGGACTCATACCGAGGATTAATCGATACTGCAGCACCATTTGAATCTGTTAAAGAAGCTGTATCAAAATTTGGAGGAATTACTGACTGGAAATCTCACCGAATGCAAGCAGTAGAGGTATACCACTAAAGATATATATACATGTGTACTGTTTCTCATTGTGTTGCCTTTCTTTTTCACCTTTTTGTGTACGGTTTTGCAGAGACGCAAGTTTATAGAAGAAGAGCTTAAAAAGATACAGGAGGAGATTCCTGAGTACAGAACACAGTCGGAAACTGCTGAGGCTGCAAAACTGCAAGTTCTTAAGGAGCTAGAAAGCACAAAGAGACTCATAGAACAGTTGAAACTTAATCTAGAGAGGGCACAAACTGAAGAACAACAGGCGAAGCAGGACTCGGAACTTGCTAAGCTGCGGGTTGAGGAGATGGAACAAGGAATTTCTGATGATGTTAGTGTTGCAGCAAAAGCGCAGCTTGAGGTGGCCAAGGCGAGGCATACATCAGCAATTACAGAATTGAAATCTGTCAAGGAGGAGCTAGAAACTCTGCACAAGGAATATGATGCTATGGTGAAAGATAAAGATACGGCCGTCAATAAAGTTGAAGAAGCAATATTGGAATCGAAAGAAGTTGAGAAGAAAGTTGAAGAGCTCACCATAGAGCTGATAGCTACTAAGGAGTCACTGGAATCAGCACATGCTTCTCATTTGGAAGCGGAAGAACAGAGGATTGGAGCAGCCATGGCCAGAGACCAGGATACTCACCGTTGGGAGAAAGAACTTAAGCAAGCAGAAGAAGAACTCCAAAAACTTGACCAACAGATGCTTTCTTCCAAGGATCTAAAATCTAAGCTTGATACCGCATCAGCGTTGCTTCTTGATTTGAAGGCGGAATTGGTAGCTTATATGGAATCCAAGTTAAATCAGGAAGCTTGTGACTCAGTAACTAACAGCGACCTTCCGATGGAAAACAGGAGCCATCCAGATTTTCACGCAGCTGTTGCCTCCGCAAAGAAGGAACTTGAGGAAGTCAATGTCAATATCGAGAAAGCAGCTGCCAAAGTGAATTGCTTGAAATTAGCCTCCTCTTCCTTGCAACTGGAACTTGAGAAAGAAAAGTCTGCTCTTGCCTCAATCAAACAAAGAGAAGGAATGGCCTCTATAGCAGTTGCTTCTCTAGAAGCTGAGATTGACAGAACGCGGTCGGAAATAGCTTTGGTTCAGTCAAAGGAGAAAGAAGCGAGAGAGAAAATAGTGGAGCTACCGAAGCAACTTCAGCAAGCAGCCGAAGAGGCTGATGAAGCAAAGTCGCTTGCTGAACTTGCTCGTGAAGAGCTGAGAAAGGCCAAAGAAGAAGCAGAGCAGGCAAAGGCTGGAGCAAGTACAATGGAGAGCAGGCTATTTGCTGCACAAAAAGAAATCGAGGCAGCTAAAGCTTCAGAGAGGTTGGCGTTAGCCGCGATCAAGGCATTGCAGGAGAGTGAATCAGCATTGAAGGATAATGACACTGATTCTCCACGTAGCGTTACACTCTCACTAGAAGAGTACTATGAGCTCAGCAAACGTGCTCACGAGGCGGAAGAGCTGGCAAACGCAAGAGTTGCAGCAGCGGTTTCTCTGATAGAGGAAGCTAAAGAAGCAGAAATGAGAAGCTTGGAAAAGCTGGAAGAAGTAAACAGAGACATGGATGCGAGAAAGAAAGCACTTAAAAACGCAACCGAAAAGGCTGAGAAGGCAAAAGAAGGCAAGTTAGGGGTGGAGCAGGAGCTGAGAAAATGGAGGTCTGAGCATGAACAGAAGAGAAAAGCTGGTGATGGAATTAACACTGAGAAAATCCAAAGAGCAACCTCTGAAGGAACAAAAGAGCTAAGAAAGTTGGAGCAATCACAATCACCTGAGGCTACTGTTTATGCCTCCAGCCCAAGTGAGTCATATGGAACAGATGATAACTCTGAAACCAATAAACCACCACCAACCAAATCGGGAAAGAAAAAGAAGAAACTTTCTTTTCCAAGGTTTTTTATGTTCTTGTCAAAGAAAAAGTCGCATAATTGAGTTCATTGTAATGTAAACAAGTGTTTTTTTTTTGTTTCTGCATAATTTTGTGTTTCTGTCTCGTTCATTTGAGCTATGTACGCAGAAAGACCTCCGTTTGAACAAGTGCATTGTGATCTAATCATGTAAATGGTGTTTTTTTGTGCATTGTAAGTCGAGTTCCATTTATCTCGAGGCGGAAATAAGTCATTCATCTTGTAAAAACTATTGTCATATTCGTGTAAAAACTATTGTCATATTCGTGTAAAAACAACTATTGCCATGTGATAACGTATGAGGATTGGCGGCCACCGATTATACACACTTATCACTGGAAGATGAAGAAAGGAAGGGAGATGGGCCCAAAAACAACCCAATGAAGTAGTAGGAAAGGATATGGGCGAATAAGAAGAACCCGACCAAAGGAAGTTAACTAAATCTGAGGTGCCAATTAACCCGAAGGGAGGTTCGGTAGCTAGGGAATTATTCCCCAAGAACCGTTAGCACAATGGGTAGGAGAGAGAAGAATCGCAGGTGGGGAGGATACAATCGTAAAGTGCAGAGAGAAATATAAAAGGCAAACAAATAAGAGGAGGAAAGCATTTGGAATTGGTGGAATTTGGGAGAGAACGATATTATCGGAGAGGAGAAATACCATATACGATTTTGTTTTCTTGTGTGGTTGAATCGATCTTAACAGTTTGGTACTAGAGCCGTTGATTATGCGACTATGGTGAAGAAAAGAGAGGCGATGAAGGACACAAAAATTTCATTGAAGGAAGCCGTGGAAAAACTCCAACAAGATGTGGAAAAGATCACAGATCTGGAGAAAAACGTGGAAATCATTAAAACCCAGCTGGATCGATTCTATGTCTTGGATAGGTTGGAAAAGATGATGATCTAGGGAGGTTTCAGAGCTGCGTTGAGTGGGAAGGCTGCGGTGGAAGAGACTCCGGTGAAAAGTATCGGAGTTAGTCAGATGGAGTTTCAACCTGCGCAGATGGGGCAAGTAGGCGAAGGATCTGGTGTTAACACGACAGGGCCACGTTCACAAAATGAACCCATCACTTGTCGAGTCCTGATGCCCACATTCAATGGGAAAAATGTGGACAGTTGGATCTTTAGACTCGAACATTACTTAGAACTAGGGGAGTTCACGGAGGAGGAGAAGCTTCGAGCGGCGAGCGTGAGCTTGGATGGGAAAGTACTTGAGTGGTTTAGGTGGGAACGTGATGAGGACATCAAGTCGTATGTCCAGCCAGGAGATCAGACTGGCCGACCAGGAAACTTGCCCGAGACAGCTAGGCCATCTGGCACGCTTGCCGGCCCAAGCAGTATCGCCGGACCCTCGACCAATAGGACCAGACCAACCAGCATTGCCGGCAGAGAGGCCCAAGCTTCCGGCACACTTGGTGGCGACGTGGATGACACCGCCGGTCCCTTTGGTGATGCCGCCGACTCCGGGATCAACTTGGCAGGTCCTGAAGGTATTCCGGCCAGTACCTCGCACATTCCAGCCAGTACAGCCGATCCAGCCGAGTGCACGAGCATCTCAACTTCTACACAAGGAAACTCGGACCAGATAAGCTACCAGCTTCAGGACATGCATCTAGAGGAAGTATCCACACCAGTGCACTCTTCCACAAGTTCAGCTTATGGGTGGACAAGCTCCTAGAGAAAGATCAACTAAGGACAATGGGCCAGAAGTACAAAGAAGTGTCCAAAGGCTTCTCAACAATGCAAGGAACTTCAGAGACTTGGGCTTTAGTGGCAAGAGAGGTCAGGGCCCAAAGATTCTTAACCCTACTCCAAGTCGAAGACTAGGAGCAAGGCGCGTGCATGCCACAAGGGCGGCCACCTTCCATTTCTTGGCCGTGAGGTAAGTAAGGTAAGTTTCAATTCGAATATATGCCTCTTTCTGTTTTGCAGGGTAGAATCTAGATTGTTTACATTTTTGAGTCAAAGACATTTTAGGAATAGGTCCTTTTTCGGTTATGCACTTTTGTATATTTTCCATTTGTGCACTTTTGTAAACTTTCCTTTTCTTTATTTGAGTCGACCCTAGAAGGTCAAGCTGTCAAGCATATTAATAAGGCTCCTTCCAACATTGTAGTTCGACAACCTTTTTGCTAATTAATAAAGATCGATTTTTCTTACAAGTTTTCTCTCTAAGAATCTTGTGCGCTTAGAACCTAGTTGAGATCAGCCCTCCATGCTCTAAGTTTGTGATTTATCACAAGGTTCATCACCCCTCGTGTGGTTCACTTCACCCTTCCATCAAGTACCAACCCAAAAACCCCTATCTAAGAAGTCTAAGGTCGAGTTTCTCACCTAACCTTCTCCAAACAGCCCACACGCATATAAGCCTTGAATCGAGGCTTGTATCATTTTGGTATCAGAGCTTAAAGCTCCTAAACCAGGTTTTTTCTATCCTTTAGCTTGTTTTGTTTCTTGTTATTGCATTAGTTTAAGTTCCATTCAAGAAAATAAAAAAATAACATCTAAACTCATACCGAGTGCATCTAGGTCCTACGTGCATCACTAGGTTCTAGAATCATTCTTGCATTGCTATATTCGACTTTCCTTTTTGTTAGAATCATATTTCCATTAAATTTAAGTAAAATTAAAAACAAAAGAAAAAGAAAATAGGAAAAATAGCAAAAGGATTCGAATTGGACAGCTAGCAATAGTTGTCAAGAAAGTTTCCTTTTTGTTCAAATCTCCATATTTTCGAAATTTCCATTTCTCAGATTTTTCCTTTTTGCAATTTTTTCGAATCCTTATAAAAAGAAAACCCTCCTAATAATTTAGGAGTATCATAACTTGTCTTCTTTCTTTGTAGCACACAATGGCAGAAGAAAATAGAGAAGCAACCGAAGCCATGATGGCCATGTTCACCACCCTCCAAACGCAACTCGCATCAATAGGCGAGAGATTGGAGCGCGTGGAGAGGCCTGTGAGATTCCAGGCCATAAGGCACGTGAGAGCTGAGCAAGACCGTGCTGAGGGTCCTGAGCACCTTAGGACACGACACGAACAGGAGGAACCCCAGCCAGATGGAGATGAGGACACACAACCTCATAACTATCACCATAGGCCGAGAGAACCTCCACGGCAACCAGAGGCAGAAGATGATGGCTTCGAGCCATATGGTCTTCACCAGAGACCAAGGATGCCTCCTAGATATCATGAAGATGGAGATGAACACACCTACAACCGGGTAACTCATCCTGATGTTAATCTAACTCCTCCAAGTTTTGCAGGAAAAGTAGACCCCGAGGCTTACCTAGATTGGGAGAGAAGAATGGATCATATCTTTGATCATTACAACCAGCCAGGGCCTAGGAGAGTCTCAATGGCAGTAGCACAACTCACGGACAATGCCCTCATCTAGTGGGATCGTGAGGTATCTGACAGAAGGAGGAAAAGAATTAGGCCCATAGACTCATGGGTCGACATGAAGGATGTCATGCGACAAAGGTTTGTTCCACTTTATTTTCATAGGGACTTGCAATGTCGTTTTCGTACTCTTAAGAAGGGTACCAGATCAGTAGAGGAGTACTATGAAGAGTTCGAGAAGCTAAGGAACAGATTGGAGCTCAATGATGATGAAGAAGCATTGATGGCACAATTCTTGGATGGACTCAAAGAAAGAATCAGCCGCAAGGTGGAAAGGCAAATCTACAATGACTTCAAAGACTTGTTCCACCTATCTGTCCAGACTGAGCAGCACATCAAACGTAAGAGCCAAGACATCCGCAGCAAGCCTAAGACACCTTGGGCACCAAGCAACATGCCCAAGCCCGTAGACAAAGGCAAGAGCATAGAGATCGAGTTAAGGTTCAAGAGCAAGCCTCCTGAACCCACCCGTGACCAGAGAGAGCCTGGTAAGTCTTCTAACCCTCAAAGATCACGTGACATCACTTGTTTTAAGTGTAGGGGTCGTGGACACATCTCAAGGGAGTGCCCAAACAACCGGGTCATGCTGATTACGGAGGCTGGAGAATATGAGTCCCAAGATGAAGAGGACTACGAACCAGAAGAGGAATATGGTGACATTGAGTACCCTGATGTGGGGGAAGTGCTGGTCACTAGGCGCATCCTCAGTGCAATGGTGGATCCCTCAGAGACCATCCAAAGGGAGAACATCTTCCACAGCCGTTGCACCATCAAGGGCAAGGTATGTAACCTCATCATAGATGGTGGTTCTTTCACTAACGTTGCTAGTGCATATATGGTTGATAAGCTAGGTCTAGAAAAGACAAGGCATCCTCGACCATATAGACTGAGATGGCTCGATGACAAAGTGGAGCTCAAGATCCATGAGCAGGTCACTGTGCCATTCAGTGTGGGCAAGTACTAAGACCAAGTCGTGTGTGACGTGGTGTCCATGCAAGCTGGCCATCTTCTGCTAGCAAGACCATGGCAGTTTGACAAAGAGACCAGGCATGATGGCCGAACCAATCTCTACACTTTTGTGCATGATAAAAGAAAGGTCAGCTTGGCTCCTCTTACACCTGCCCAGGTACACGAGCTACAACTCCAAATGAGTAAGGAAAAGAAACTTATCAAGTCAAATTTTCTTATTCAACCAAGCCATGTCCGGAGAGCTTTAGCCTCGAAGGATTTAATGTTACTAATGGTTTTCAAGGAAGTGTTGAGTATAGAACAGGGACAGGTAGAGCTACCTCCTGAATTAGCAACTCTCCTCAACAAATTCCAGGATGTATTTCCAGAGGAGATACCAGCAGGCTTGCCTCCTTTACGTGGCATAGAACACCAGATTGATCTAGTGCCCGGAGCAGCCCTGCGCAACCGGCCAGCCTACCGGATGAGTCCAGAGGAGTCCAAGGAGCTTGAGAAGCAAGTCAAGGAGCTCCTGGAGAAAGGCTATTTTCGAGAGAGCCTCAGTCCATGTGCCGTACCAGTGCTACTAGTGCCCAAGAAGGATGGGACTTGGCGAATGTGCGTGGACTGCCGAGCAATCAACAACATGACTATCAAGTACCGGCATCCAATACCACGGCTGGATGACATGCTAGATGAGCTGAGTGGAGCCACGGTCTTCTCCAAGATAGACCTCAAGAGTGGGTACCACCAGGTCAGGATGAAGGAAGGTGATGAATGGAAGACTGCTTTCAAGACAAAGCAAGGGCTATACGAGTGGACAGTCATGCCATTCG
>JAEVFF010001783.1:0-30482 GCA_018901945.1 Pugionium dolabratum | reverse complement strand
TCCAGGATGTATTCCAGAGGAGATACCAGCAGGCTTGCCTCCTTTACGTGGCATAGAACACCAGATTGATCTAGTGCCCGGAGCAGCCCTGCCCAACCGGCCAGCCTACAGGATGAGTCCAGAGGAGTCCAAGGAGCTTGAGAAGCAAGTCAAGGAGCTCCTGGAGAAAGGCTATGTTCGAGAGAGCCTCAGTCCATGTGCCGTACCAGTGCTACTAGTGCCAAGAAGGATGGGACTTGGCAAATGTGCGTGGACTGCCGAGCAATCAACAACATCACAGTCAAGTACCGGAATCCGATACCACGGCTGGATGACATGCTAGATGAGCTGAGTGGAGCACGATCTTTCTCCAAGATAGACCTCAAAAGTCGGATACCACCAGGTAAGAATGAAGGAAGTGAGAAGTGGAAAAAACCGCTTCAAGACAAAGGCAAAGAAACTCTACGAGTGGACAGTCATTGCCATTTGCGCTTGCTAATGCCCCCAAGCACCTTTATTGCGGCCCTTATGAACCAGAGTTCTAGGGCGTACATCAGTAAGTTTGGGTAGTTTATTTTGATTGACATACTTGTTTGTAGTAAGTGCCTACGGGAACACCTCACACATCTTGAGATGGTACTTAAAACCCTTCGACAAGAAGAGCTTTATGCCAATCTCAAGAAGTGCACCTTTGTACTGATAAGCTTGTCTTTTTAGGTTTTGTTGTGAGTTCACAGGGCCTACAGGTTGATGAGGAGAAGATTCGAGCCATACAAGAATGGCCAACACCAGGAAACATCAGCCAAGTAGGTGAGGAGCTTCCACGACTGGCCAGCTTCTATAGGAGATTCGTGCCCAACTTCAGCAGTATTGCCTCACCACTGACGGCAGTAGTGAAGAAGAACGTGGGATTCAGCTGGGGAGAAGCTCAGGAAAAGGCATTCCAGGCCTTGAAGGACAGCCTTACACACGCACCAGTGCTAGTCCTTCCCGACTTCAACAAGACGTTTGAAATGGAGTGTGATGCCTCTGGAATAGGCATAGGAGCAGTGCTACACCTACGGCAGGAGAGGTTCCCAAACCTAAGGAGTTCCAAGCTAGCACCAAGAGGAGATGGACCATTCATAGTGCTCGAGAGGATCAACAACAACGCCTACCGGATCGAGCTTCCAGGTGAGTTTAATGTGTCCAATACGTTCAATGTTACTGACTTGGCCCCTTTCCATGCAGATGATCCAGTTTTGAGGACAAAACCTACTGAAGAGGGAGGGAATGATGAGGACATCAGGTCGTACATCCAGCCAGGAGACCAGACTGGCCGACCAGGAAGCTTGCCCGAGACAGCAGGACCATCTGGCGCGCCTGCCGGACCAGACAGTACCGCCGGACCCTCGACCTATAGGACCAGACCGGTCAACATCGCCGGCGGAGAGGCCCAAGCTTCCGGCACACTTGGTGGGGACGTGAATGACACCGCCGGTCCCCCTGATGACACCGCCGACTCCGGGATCAACTTGGCCGGTCCTGAAGTCATTCCGGCCAGTACCGCGCACAGTCCAGCCGGTACAGGCGATCCAGCCGAGTACACGCGCACTTCCACTTCTACACAAGAGGACTCGGACCAAATGAGCTACCAGCTCCAGGACATGCACTTAGAGGAAGTCTCAACACCAGTAGTACCTCAAGGAGCAATGACAAGAAGCAGATCAAGGGCGCTCTTCCACAAATTCAGCCTATGGGTCAACAAGCTTCTAGAAGAAGATCGACTAAGGACAATGGGCCAAAAATACAAGGAAGAGTCCAATAGCTTCTCAACAACACAAGGGACATCAGAGACTTGGGCTTTAGTGGCAAGAGAGGTCAAGGCCCAGAGATTTGTAACCCTACTCCAAGTCGAAGACTAGGAGCAAGGCGCGTGCATGCCACAAGGACGGCCACCTTCCATTTCTTGGCCGTGAGGTGAGTTAAGGTAAGTTTACATTCGAATATATGCCTCTTTCTGTTTTGCAGGGTAGGATCTAGTTGCTTTACATTTTTGAGTCAAGAACATTTTAGGAATAGGTCCTTTTTCGGTTATGCACTTTTGTATCTTTTCCTTTTGTGCACTTTTGTAAACTTTCCTTTTCTTTATTTGTGTCGACCCTAGAAGGTCAAGCTGTCGAGCATATTAATAAGGCTCCTTCCAGCATTGTAGTTCGACAACCTTTTTGATATTAATAAAGATCGAATTTTCTTTCAACAAGTTATTCTCTCAAGAGACTTGTGCGCTTAGAACCTAGTTGAGACCAGCCCTCCTAGCTCTAAGTTTGTGATTTATCACGAGGTTCATCACCCCTCGTGTGGTTCACTTCACCCTTCCATCGTTTACCAACCAGAAAACCCCTATCCAGAAGCCTAAGGTTGAGTTTCTCACCTAATCTTCTACAAACAGCCCACGCGCATACATCCTTGAATCAAGGCTTGTATCACTATGGATATGAGACATGGCATGAAGACTATTCAAAATATGATTTTGACAATGAAACAGGAGTTGAAGAACTCGAACCAGAGCCACCAGACTACTATTCCACTGATAGAAGCTGGCTAAAGACAATTACACCTTGCCACTTCGATGTGTCAAGCCGAGTGCCAACCTACACCACTCCAACTAGATCAACGAATCGGACTAGTAAGGTATATATTTACAATTCCAAATCTCTAACCTTTTCAGGGTATAACAAGGACCCGGATGAATACCTCCAATGGGAAACCAACATGAAACAATGGCTGCGCTCAAACAACATCCCCAAAGAAGAGAAGCTCTCATATGCCATTGATATGCTCGTTGGAGATGCCTATAATTGGTGGTTGAAAGAAAATGCATGGACTTTCTACAACAAACCAGTACTTGATTGGGGAGACCTTAAGGCACGAATGTATAGGGAGTTTGTGAAGAAGTACCAAACACGCAGAAACATCACCACACCATCTATGCACCCAACAACATCGAGGTGTGGGATGTCTACACTAAACATGCAGCCCTTTCATAAGCCCAAGCTTTCCTACTGCTCTGAGCATAACAACGTGTTTTCAAACACCTTAGAAGGACAAAAGGTAGCTAAGCCAATGGTCAAATCAAAAATTGACCAGCAAGTTCAAAAGCCTCAAGCCATAGCACACATGAAACCATCAAAGCCATTGCTTGGAATACACATCAAGGAAACGCCAGGTAAGTCTTCTAACAATGTGAAAACAGATGAAATTATATGCTATAGATGTCAAGAAAGAGGACACTTTGCTAAGACATGCCCAACTAGACAACTAATAACAAGCTTACAAGTAGAACGCGAAAATGTTAAGCCTAAAAGTGTTAAGGCAATAAAGGAGCTTCAATTTGAAATTTCCAGTACTAGCATAATGCACTTGTCTTTCCCAAAGGTTGTTGAAACAGGTCTAATAAAGCAAGGATTCAACAAAGATCAAGAAGACCCCCTCCTACATTAAACCGATGTTCGGAATCAAGAGGAGACCATGGAGAACCCAACACCTTGGAGGCAAAACAAAGCAACCAGCTGCAATGGAAAGGATTAATTTCTTCCTTTCTTATCAGGGAGCAACCACCAGATGCACCATTGCCACATCCGAACCATATAAGGGCCATAAACCAAGGTAATGCCCTAAACCCACAAGTAAATCAAGGTATTAACTTGCCTTCTCTATGTGCAGGAAAAACTGTTTTGAGGACAAAACATTTCGAAGAAGGAGGGTATGATGAGGTCATCAGCCCAACCCCCGGCCAACTGCCCGGACCGGCCGGCCCAAGGAACACAAAGGCGGCCAAATACGCGCAAAAGGATACATGGGTGTATCTTCATGAATCCAAGCTTAACCAAGAAGCGGCCAGCCAAGACCAAAACTGGCCTATAATCCTGACTCACAGAGGACACGCGGCGACATGCAGCTCATCCAAAAAAAGGCCAGATCAAGTCATGCACCATACATCAAATTGGAGTTTTCGAAACTTACCATATTTGGAACTTTCCTTATATGAAAGTCTCCAAACGTTTCTTTGGAGACCAGGAGACTTTTTTGGTACTTCTAGGAGCTCCCTTAAGCACTTCTAGAAGCTCAAACACGCCTTGGACCAGACGGGTCCATCCGTGCCTTCAAATGAACCGATTGGAGCCGTTTATGGCAAGTGAGATGGCCAACTGGTTTAATCACTTGCAAACCAAAACATGGCGTCCAGGAGATATTATTAAGGCCCTAAGGAAGCCCAAAATAAACCTACCATGCACCAGCCACCAGAGGATCAGGCGAATCCCTTTCCTCCAAGACTTGCCATATATGGACCGAAGTGCACTTAATGTGTTCAGATTGCAATATCTCTATTCCTTGCAAATTGGGCACGTATTGAAGACTTTCCAAAGCATCCAGGATGTACCTAGACACCTTACATTCGCCCCAAAGCTCTCAAGATTCAAGCATATACACTTTCTTTGTTGGCCAAACTAGACATTAATGGCCAACAGCCATATATTTTAAATATATGATTTCCTTTTCTCTTTTTTAGGTTTAGGACCGTTGCTAAGAGCACTATATAAGCTCAGCACGACCTCATTGTAAAGATAGACCACCATTGAAATAAAAGTTGAATACAAAGTATTTTCTTCAAAGCCTTGTCTTTGAACTTGTTCTTATTCTTTAGAAACTAAGTGTGTGATTCACTTCCTTTCTATTGAAGCCACGGCCAGGTTAGTTTGAGAGATTCAAACTCCCTTGGTTCACCTTTGATCGTGTGATTCGATCAAAACCCCCTCCTTTTAGTTCCCTTGCCCGCTTAAGCCAAGAGAGATTCTCGGTCTTGCGAGTCACGGCCGTACCGCTTGTGAGATTGATATTCAATCTTACATCACTATGACTCCGAAGTTTATGACTTGATGATGTTGAAAAATCCGAGGAATTGTAGCCGAGCTTTCTTCACAAACATAGCTTGTTGTGAAAACGTTCACAACAACTTCTCTGAATCTTATAACAGTGCCATTGAGAAAGCAAGGGAATTACCACTTGTGGAAATGCTTGAAACAATAAGGAGACAAGCAATGGTTAGGATTGGACTGCGCAAGATGAAGTCTATGGAGCATACAGGTACATTCACACCTAAAGTCGCAGCAGCTGTTGAGTTAGAAACTAAGTACAGGAAATACTGCAAGACATTTGCTGGACCAAATGGGTGGTTTGAAGTTACTGAGAATGGGTCACCTTTTAAGGTGCATATGAGAAGAAGGATGTGTAGCTGTCGGATGTGGGATGTTTCAGGGATTCCTTGTCGCCATGCCTTACGGGTAATCCTTGACAAGAAACTTGACCTTGACGATTATGTGTCAAACTGGTATTTGACTTCTACTTGGCGCCAACAGTATAGCGATTCAATTCTCCCACTAAATGGCACAAAATTTTGGAAGAATTCTGGTCTATCAATTCAAGCGCCACCACGTGATCAATCAAAGGGTCGAAAGAAAAAACATAAGAGGATGAAAAGTAGGCATGAGTCTCCTACCAGAAAGTTCACCTTGAGCAAAAAAGGGAGGACAATGCATTGTGGAAATTGTGGTTTGGCAGGACATAACTCAACGAGATGTACTAATGTTGGAGTCAAGATCATCAGGCCATCCAAAAATGCTTCTCAAACTGCCGCAGAGTCTATACATGAAGACTACGGAGATGGACCAAGCCAGCCAACGCAAAATTCTGATCATGTTTAGGTTATTTTTCGGGTTAGTATGCAGACACGTCAGGCTGTTTTTTGTGGATTGACATGTCTATTATGGTTTATTTTGGTGTAGCCTATTTTGGTTTTTTGTGGAATATTTCGGGTTGATGTAACCTGTTCTTAGACCATCTTTAAGCAGATTATATTATGTTTGTGTAATATTTGGGCTGATGTAATCTGTTTTTTGCGTAAACAGGATTATGTAATAAGTTTTTTGCTTAAGAAGGTTGATGTAATCTGTTTTTTGCTCAACCAAATACTTTGTTTTTCGGCTGTTGTAATCTAACACGTGAAAGATATTTTATTCAAGCTCCATGGTTTAGGATTCCAAGTTATTTCAAGTTGCTATGTGAATCTGATATTTCAAAATACAAAGTACTACATGATATTTTGAGAACTTCAGAACATTCGATTTTTTGAACAAAAGCTTCCATTATTATTATCAAATTTCGATTATTATACAAACACACATACTTCATATTTCATGATAAAATAACCAAGTAAAACACAAATATCACAACACTACATACAATTATCTTCCGTAATTTCTGAATTTCACCGTTGTATTCTTCAATCTTTGTTTCCCAACCACGCATAACTGCTTTCATGTCATCAATATCGTTTTTAAACCGATGAACAACAGCTTCGCAAGTTCGTAAACCATCCACGAGGCTTCCCATATCTCCTTTAACATCATCTACAATGATTTCAAGCTGCTCAATTTCTTCAACCAACGATTCATCTGCCCATTTAAACAAATGAAATTTCTGATTTTCGGATCTATTAGGACAACAATAAAAAAGTCTTCCTGGATTTTGCTCTGTCCTTGAAGTTCGAATTGTTGAACCTTCTCCACAGCGACAAACTCTTGGAATGCCTTTTCCTCGAACAGCTCGAGCGATTTCGTTGTGCACACTTCCTTCACCAATTTTCAATTTCCGAAAATTTACCCCCAAAATTAACTCCCAAAACCCTAATTCGAGCATAAATGAGAGCAAAAACAGTAAATTCGAAATACATACCAGAGTCTTCTTTTACCTCTGTCATCTTCGTTCAAAGAATGTCCAATTTGTGAAAATGAATAAAACCCTAATTTCAGAAGCTGGCCATTTTCGATTCACAAAGGGAGAAGAAGAGGGGCCTCCATAAGAAGACGACGTTTTGCTCCCTAATATCTCATTTAGTAAAACGCTGTCGTTGCTGACGTGTTATCCTAGTCAGCAACGATTAACGGTGAGTTAAACGCCGTTATGCACTAATGTATATTTAATACTAATTAATCAAGTCAATGTATGTTACAACGTCAAACAATAAGTTCATGAATGAAATTGCACAGCTACAAAGTTCGTTAACGAATTGTAACCACGGATCAAAGTTCGTGTATGAATTGGCCGAAACCCCCAACTTGACATGTCCGCACTAAATCATATGTAATTTTTAATTTAGAGTTCAAAATGACACGAATCCAAGACCCACGTTAAACTAGCTCAATTTTCTATATTGTGAAACATTTAAGATCGAAATTGTTATGACAAAGCCTCAAGCAATCCAATCTATCCCAAACGGCATGATACCATGTATTATGCTTCCTTTATAAGCCTTTTACTCAAGGAGCATGAATGACAAATTTAGAATAATCATTTTAACTCGCCGATCAGCTTGACATTCCGCACTAAATCGTTTGTAACTTTTGATTTAGAGTTCATAATGACACGAATCCAACTCCCATGTTAAACTAGCTCCATTTTCTAATTGTGGCAAACTTTTAAGATCCAAAGAGCTAGACAAAACCTTAAAGTAATGCAATCTATGTTAAACTGCGTTATTCCAGTCATTATGCTTCTTTTATAAGGATTTACTTAAGGAGCACCAATGATCAGTTAAAAATGATCATTTTAGCTGGCCGATCAATTTGACATGTCCGCACGAAATTGTCCATAACTTTTAAATTAGAGTTCAAAATGACACGAATCCAACACCCGCGTTACGCTAGCTCAATTTTCTATATTGTGAAAAATCTAAGATCAAAATAGTTTGCAAAGCCTCCAAGTAATCCAATCTATCCCAATCTGCGTGATGCCGTGGATTATGCTTATTTATAAGCATTTACTCAAGGAGAACCGATGATCAGTTTAGAATGATCATTTTGACTAGCTAATCAACTTTACATGTTCGCACTAAATCGTCTTTTAGTTTTTATTTAGAGCTCAAGATGACATGAATCTAACGCTCACCTTAAACTAGCTTAGTTTTCCATATTGTGAATACATTTGAGACTGAAAGAGCTAGAAAAAGCGTCAAGGTAGTGCAATCTATCCAAAACTACGTTGTGCCATGCATTATGTTTCATTTAGAAGCTTTTAGTCAAGGAGCACCAATGACTAGTTTAGAATGATCATTTTACATGACCGACCAACTTGACATGTTGACACTAAATTTGTCCATCACTTTTGATTTAGAGGTCCGAATGACAAGAATCCAATGCCCACATCAAACTTTCTCCATTTTCTATATTGTCTAAAAATTTAAGCCCGAAATATCTACGACAAAACCTCAAGCAATCCAAAATATCCCAAATTGCGTGATCCCATGCATTATGCTTCATTTATAAGCCTTTAAATCAAATAGCACCAATGATCATTTTGAAATAATCATTTTGGATTTACTTAAAGAGCACCAATGATCTGTTAAAAATGATCATTTTAACTAGTCAATCAATTTGACATGTCCGCACTAAATTTTCCATAACTTTTAATTTAGAGTTCAATATGACACGAATCCAACACCCGCGTTAAGCTAGCTCAATTTTCTATATTGTGAAAAATTTAAGATCGAAATAGATATGCAAAGCCTCCAAGCAATCCAATCTATCCCAATTTGCGTGATGCCATGCATTATGCTTATTTATAAACATTTACTCAAGGAGCACCATTGATCAATTTAGAATGATCACTTTAACTAGCTGATCAACTTGACATGTCCACATTAAATACTCTTTTACTATTTATTTTGAGCACAAGATGACATGAATCCAACACCCATCTTAAGCTAGCTTAATTTTCCATATTGTGAATATATTTGACACTGAAAGAGCTAGACAAAGCATCAATGTAATGCAATCTATCTCAAACTATGTTTTGCCATGCATTATGCTTCATTTATAAGCCTTTTATCAAGGAGCACCAATGACCAGTTTAGAATGATCATTTTACATGGCCGATCAACTTGACATTTCGGCACTAAATCGTCCATCACTTTTGATTTAGAGGTCCGAATGACAAGATCCAATGCCCACATTCAACTATCTCCGTTTTCTATATTGTGAAATAGCTACGACAAAACCTTAAGCAATCCAATCTATCCGAAATTCTCTGATTCCATGCATTATTCTTCATTTATAAGCCTTTTACTCAAGGAGCATCAATGATTGTATTGGAATAATCATTTTAACTGGCCGATCAACTTGACAGTTCCGTAGTAAATCGTCCTTTCCTTTTGATTTAGAGTTCATAATGTCACGAATCCAACGCCCACGTTAAACTAGCTCGATTTTCTATATTGTGACAACATTTGAGATCAAAAAACCTATAGAAAGTTTTAAAGTAATGCAATCTATGCCAAACTGCGTGATGCCATGCATTATTCTTCATTTATAAGCATTTACTCAAGGAGCACCAATGATCAGTTTAGAATGATCATTTTAACTAGCTGATCAACTTGACATGTTCGCACCAAATCGTCTTTTACTTTTTATTTAGAGCTCAAGATGACATGAATCGAACAGCCACGTTAAGGTAGTTCAATTTTGTATTTTGTGAAATATTTAAGATCGAAATTGCTATGCAAAGTCTCCAAGCAATCGAATCTATCCCAAACTTCGTGATGCCATGCATTATGCTTCATTTATAAGCCTTTAGTCAAGGAGCACAAATGACCCGTTTAGAATTATCATTTTAACTGGCCGATCAACTTGACATTTCCGCACTAAATCGTCCTTTACTATTGATTTAGAGGTCAGAATGACACGAATCCAACTCCCACGTTAAGCTAACTCAATTTTCTATATTTTTAAAAACAATTTAAGACCAAAATAGCTACAACCCTCAAGAAATCCAATCTATCCTAAACTACATGGTGCCATGCATTATGCTTCATTTATAAGCCTTCACTTAAGGAGCACTAATGATTATTTTAGAACAATAATTTTAAATGGCCGATCAACTTGAAATATCCGCATTAAATTGTCTGTAATTTTTAATTTAGTGTACAAAATGACACGAATCCAACACCCACGTTAAGCTAGCTCAATTTTATATATTGTGAAACATTTAAGATCGAAATAGTTATGACAAAGCCTCAAGCAATCCAACACCCACGTTAAACTAGCTCCATTTTCAATATTGTGAGAAATTAAAGATCGAAATAGTTATGCAAAGCTTCCAAGTAATCGAATCTAACCCAAAATGCGTGATGCCATACATTATGCTTATTTATATGACTTTAGTCCAGGACTAGCGATGATCAGTTTAGAATGATTAATTCGAGCTCAAAATGACATGAATCCAACACCCACATTAAGCTAGCTCAATTTTCAGTATTCTGACAACATTTGAGATTGAAAGAGCTAGAAGAAGCCTCAAAGTAATGCAATATATCCCAAACTGCGTGATGCCATTTATAAAGTTTTGATTTAGAGGTCCTAATGACATGAATCCAATGCCCACATTAAACTATCTCCATTTTCTATATTGTGAAAAAATTTAAGCCCGAAATAGCTATGACAAAACCTCAAGCAATCCAATCTATCCCAAATTCTATGCTGCCATGCATTATCCTTGATTTATAAGCCTTTTACTCAAGGAGCACCAATAATCATTCTGTAATAATCATTTTAACTGGCCGATCAACTTGACATTTCCACACTAAATCGTAATGACACAAATCCAACGCCCACGTTAAGCTAGCACCATTTTCTATATTGTGACAACATTTGAGATCGAAAAACCTAGACAAAGCCTTAAAGTAATGCAATATATCCCAAACTGCATGATGCTATGCATTATAATTCATTTATAAGCATTTACTCAAGGAGCACCAATGATCAGTTAAGAATGATCATTTTAACTGGCCGATCAACTTGACATGTTCGCACTAAATTGTCTGTAACTTTTAATTTAGAGTTTAAAATGACATGAATCTAACACCCATGTTAAGCTAGCTCAATTTTCTATATTGTGAAAAAATTAAGATCAAAATAGTTATGACAAAGCCTCAAGCAATCCAATCTATCCAAAACTGAATGATGCCATGCATTATGCTTCCTTTATAAGCCTTTTACTCAAGGAGCACCAATGATCAATTTAGAATAATCATTTTAACTGGATGATCAACTTGACAAGTCCGATTAAATTATCTGTAACTTTTGATTTAGAGTTCATAATGACACGAATCCAACTCGCACGTTAAACTAACTCCATTTTCTATACTGTGGCAACATTTAAGATCAAAAGAGATAGACAAAGCCTTAAAGTAATGCAATCTATGCTAAACTGCGTGATGCCATGCATTATGCTTCATTTATAAGGATTTACTTAAGTAGCACCAATGATCAGTTAAAAATGATCATTTTAACTGGCCGACCAATTTGACATGTCCGCACTACATTGACCGTAACTTTTAATTTAGAGTTGAAAATGACGCGAATCCAACACCCCACGTTGAGCTAGCTCAATTTTCTATATTGTGAAAAATTAAGATCGAAATAGTTATGCAAAGCCTCCAAGTAACCCAATCTATCCGAATCTACGTGATGCCATGCATTATGCTTATTTATATGCATTTACTCAAGGAGCACCAATGATCAGTTTAGAATATTCATTTTAACTAGCTAATCAACTTGACATGTTCGCACTAAATCGTCTTTTAGTTTTTATTTAGAGCTCAAAATGACATGAACCCAACGTCCACCTTAAGCTAGCTTAATTTTCCATATTGTGAATACATTTGAGACTGAAAGAGCTAGACAAAGCGTCAAAGTAATGCAATCAGTCCCTATATACGTTGTGTCATGCATTATGCTTCATTTATAAGCCTTCAGTCAAGGAGCACCAATGACCAGTTTAGAATGATCATTTTACATGGCCGATCAACTTGACATGTCGGCACTAAATTGTCCATCACTTTTTGTTTAGAGGTCCGAATGACAAAAATCCAATGCCCACATTGAACTATTTCCATTTTCTATATTGTGAAAACATTTAAGCCCAAAATTGCTATGACAAAACCTCAACCAATCCAATCTATCCCAAATTTCGTGATGCCATGCATTATGCTTCATTTATAAGCCTTTTACTCAATGAGCACCAATGATCATTTTGGAATAATCATTTTAACTGGCCAATCAACTTGAAATTTCCGCACTAAATCGTTCGTTCCTTTTGGTTTAGAGTTCATAATGTCACGAATCCAACGCCCACATTAAGCTAGCTCCATTTTCTAAACTGTGACAACATTTTAGATCGAAAAACCTAGAAAAAGCCTTAAAGTAATGCAATATATCCCAAACTGCATGAAGGTATGCATTATGATTCATTTATAAGCATTTACTCAAGAAGCACCAATGATCAGTTAAGAATGATCATTTTAACTGGCTGATCAACTTGCCATGTCCGCACTAAATTGTCGGTAACTTTTAATTTAGAGTTCAAAATGAAACGAATCTAACAGCCACGTTAAGCTAGCTCAATTTTTTATATTGTGAAAAATTTTAGATCGAAATAGTTATGAAAAAGGCTTAAGCAATCCAATCTATCCAAACCTGAATGATGCCATGCATTATGCTTCCTTTATAAGCCTTTTATTCAAGGAGCACCAGTGATCAATTTAGAATAATCATTTTAACTAGCCGATCAACTTGACTTGACATGTCCGCACTAAATCATCTGTAATTTTTTATTTAGAGTTTATAATGACACGAATCCAACTCCCACGTTAAACTAGCTTCATTTTCTTTATTGTGGCAACATTTTAAATCGAATGAGCTAGACAAAGCCTTAAAGTAATGCAATATCTGCCAAACTGTGTGATTCCATGCATGCTTCATTTATAAGGATTTACTTAAGGGCACCAATGATAAGTTAAAAATGATCATTTTAACTAGCCGACTAATTTGACATGTCAGCACTAAATTGTGTGTAACTTTAATTTAAAGTTCAAAATGACATGAATCCAACACCCTCGTTAAGCTACCTCAATTTTCTATATTGTGAAAAATTTAAGATCGAAATAGCTATGCAAAGCCTCCAAGTAATCCAATCTATCCCAATCTGCGTGATGCCATGCCATTATGCTTATTTATAAGCCTTTATTCAAGGAGCACCAATGATCAGTTTAGAATTATCATTTTAACTAGCTGATCAACTTGACATGTACACATTAAATCATCTTTAAGTTTTTATTTGGAGCTCAAGATAACATGAATCCAACAACCACAGTAAGATAGCTCAATTTTCGATATTGTGAAAATATTTGAGACTGAAAGAGCTAGAAAAAGCGTCAAATAATGCAATCTATCCAAAACTGCATGTATGTTTCATTTATAAGCCTTTACACAAGGAGCACCAATGATCAGCTTAGAATGATCATTTTAAGTTGCCGATCAACTTGACATGTCTGCACTAAATCATCCGTAATTTGTTATTTAGAGTTCAAAATGATACAAATCCAACACCCACTTTCAGGTAACTCAATTTTCTATATTGTGAAAAAAATTTAAGACCAAAATAGCTACAACAAAGCCTCCAAGCAATCCAATCTATCCCAAAATTGCATGATGCCATACATTATGCTTCATTTGTAAGCCTTTACTAAAGGAGCACCAATGATATATTTAGAATGATCATTTTAAGTGGCCGATCAAATTGACATGTGCACACTAAATGGTCCGTAATTTGTGATTTAGAATTCAAAATGACACGAATACAACACCCACATTAAGCTAACTCAATTTTCGATGACATAAATCCAACACCCACGTTAAGCTAGCTCAATTTTCAATATTGTGAAAACATTTGAGACTGAAAGAGCTGGACAAAGCATCGAAGTAATGCAATCTATCCGAAACTGCGTGATGACATGCATTATTCTTCATTAGAAGCCTTACTCAAGGAGCAACAATGATAAGTTTGTATTGATCATTTTAACTAGCTGATCAATATGACACATCCACACTAAATCGTCCATAACTTTTGATTTAGAGTTCAAAATAATACGATTCCAAGACAAATGTTAAGCTAGCTTAATTTTCTATTTTTTTCACAAAATTTAAGATCAAAATAGCTTTGACAAAGCCTCCAACTTATCCAATTTATCACAAACTGTGTGATGCCATGCATTATGATTGATTTATAAGCCTTTACTCAAGGAGCATCGATGACCAGATTAGAATGATCATTTTAACTAGCCGATCAAGTTGACATATCCACACTAAATCGTCCATAACTTGTAATTTAGAATTTAAAATGACACGAATCAAACACCCACATTAAGCTAGCTCAATTTTATTTATTGTGACAAAATTTAAAACTGAAATAGCTACAACAAAGCTTCCAAGTAATCCAATCTATCCCAAACTGCGTGTTGCCAGGCATTATGCTTCATTTATAAGCCTTTACAAATGATCAGTTTAAAATGATCATTTTAATTAACTGATCAATTTGACACATCTGCACTAAATCATCTTTTACTATTAATTTCGACCTCAAGATGACATGAATCCAATGCCCACGTTAAGCTAGCTTAATTTTCCGTATTGTGAAAACATTTGACACTAACAGAGCTAGACAAAGCATCAAAGTAATGCAATCTATCAAAAACTGCGTGATGCCATGCATTATGCTTCATTTATAAGCGTTTAGTCAATGAGCACCTATGACCAGTTTAGAATGATCATTTTAACTCGCTGATAACCTTGAAAAGTCAGCAGTAAATCGTCTGTAACTTGTGATTAAGAGTTCAAAATGACACCAATCAAGCACCCACGATAAGCTAGCTCAATTTCATATACTGTTACAAAATTTAATATTGAAATAGATATGATAAAGCCTCCAAGTAATCCAATCTATCCCAAACTGCGTGATGCCATAGATTTTGCTTCATTTATAAGCATTTACTCAAGGAGCACCAATTATCAGTTTGGAATTGTCATTTTAACAAGCTGATCAACTAGACATGTGCGCACCAAATCATATTTAACTTTTTATTTAGAGCTCAAGATGACATGAATGCAACAGCCACGTTAAGCTAGCTTAATTTTCCATATTGTAAAAACATTTGAGAGTAAAAGAGCGAGACAAAGCATCAAAGTAATGCAATCTATCCAAAACTACGAGATGCCATGCATTATTTTTTTTATAAGCCTTTACTCAAGTAACACCAATGACCAGTTTAAAATGATCATTTTAATTGGCCGACCAACTTGACATGTCCACACTAAATCGTCTGTAACTTTTAATTTCGAGTTCAGAATGACACAAATCCAACGTATACATTAAGCTAACTCAATTTTCTATATTGTGACAAAAATTAAGACCGAAATAGCTACGACAAAGCATCAAAGTAATGCAATGTATCCCAAACTGCGTGATACCATGCATTATGCTTCATTTATAAGCCTTTACTCAAGGACCAACAATGACCAGTTTAGAATGATCATTTTAACTTGCCGATCAACTGGACATGTCTGCACTAAATCGTCTATAACAAATGATTTAGATATCAGAAAGACACAAATTCAACACGCACGTTAAGCAAACTCAAATTTCTACATTGTAAAGAAATTTGAGATCGAAAGAGCTAGTCAAAGGCTCAAAGTAATAAACTCTACCCCAAATTGCGTGATACCATGCATTATGCTTCATTTATATGCCTTTACGCAAGGAGCACACATAATAAGATTAGAATGATCATTTTAACTTGCCGATCAACATTACATATCAATAATAAATCGTCTGTAACTTTTGATTTAGAGTTCAAAATGACATGAATCCAACACTGACATTAAGCTAGCTCAATTTTCTATATTATGAAAATATAACATCAAAATAGCTATGCAAAGCGTCCAAGTAATCCAATCTATCCCAAACTGCGTGATGCCATGCATTGTGCTTATTTATAAGCCTTTACTCAAGGAGCACCAATGATAAGTCTAGAATGATCATTTTAACTAGCCGATCAACTTGACATGTCTGCACTAAATCGTCTTTTACATTTTATTTAGAGCTCAAGATGACATGAATCCAACGCCCACGTTAGCCGATCTCAATTTTTCATGTTGTGAAAACATTTGAGACTGAAAAGCTAGACAAAACATCAAAGTAATGCAATATATCCCAGACTACGTGATGCCATGAATTATGCTTCATTTATAAGAATTTACTCAAAGAGCACCAATGACCAGTTTAGAATGATCATTTTAACAGGCAGATCAACTTGACATGTCCGCACTAAATCGTCTCTAACTTTTGATTTAAAGGTCTGAAAGACACAAATTCAACGCCCATGTTAAGCAAACTCAATTTTCTATATTGTTAAAAAGTTTGAGATAGAAAGAGCTAGATAAAGCCTCAAAGTAATGCACTCTATCCCAAAATGCGTGATACCATGCATTATGCTTCATTTATAATCTTTTATGCAAGGTGCACCAATGATAATATTAGATTGATCATTTTAACTGGCCGATCAACTTTACATATCCGCAATAAATCATTCGTAACTTATGATTTAGAGTTCAAAATGACACGAATCCAACACCGACATTAAGCTAGTTCAATTTTCTATATTGTGAAAATATAAGAACGAGAAAGCTATGCAAAGCCTCCAAGTAATCCAATCTATCCTAAACTGTGTGATGCCATGCATTGTGCTTATTTATAAGCCTTTAATCCAGTAGCACCAATGATCAGTTTAAAATGATCATTTTATAACTAGCCGATCAACTTGACATGTCCGCAGTAAATCATCTTTTACATTTTTTTAGAGCTCAATATGACATGAATCCAATGCCCACATTGGGCTAGCTCAATATTCTATATTGTGACCAAATTTAAGATCTAAATAACTATGCAAAGCCTCCAAGTAATCCAATCTATCCCCAACTGTGTCATGCCATTTATTATGCCTATTTATAAGACTTTACTCAAGGAGCACCAATGATCAGTTTAGAAAAATAATTTTAACTATCTGATCAACTTGATATGGCCGTACTAAATCGTGTTTTACATTTTATTTAGAGCTCAAGATGACATGAAACCAACGCCCACGTTATGCTAGCTCAATTTTCCATATTGTGAAAACACTTGAGACGAAAAGAGCTAGACAAAACATAAAAATTATACAATCTATCCCAAACTACGTGATGCCATGCAATATGCTTCACTTATAAGCCTTTACTCAAGGAGCGCCAATGACCAATTTAGAAAGATTCATTTAACTGGTCGATCAACTTGACATGTCCGCACTAAATCGTCTATAACTTTTGATTTAGAGGTCAGAATGACACAAATCCAACGCCCATTTTTAGCTAACTCAGTTTTCTATGCTGTGACTAAATTTATGCCCGAAATAGCTACAACAAAGCCTCCACGCAATCAAATCTATCCCAAACTACGTGAAGCCATGCATTATGCTTCATTTATAAGCCTTCACTCAAGGAGCACCAATGATCAGTTTAGAATGATCATTTTAACTATCTGATCAACTTGACATGTTTCCACTAAATCGTATTTAACTTTGGATTTAGAGTTCAAAATGATATGAATCCAACACCCACGTTAATCTAGCTCAATTTTCAATATTGTGACAAATTTTAAGATCGAAATAGCTATGCAAAGCCTTCAAGTAATCCAATTTATCCTAAAATATGTGATACCATGCATAATGCTTATTTATAAGCCTTTACTCAAGAGCACCAATTATCAGTTTAGAATGATTATTTTAGCTAGCTGATCAACTTGACATGCCCGCACTAAATCATCTTTTACATTTTATTTAGAGCTCCGGATGACATGAATCCAACGCACCCGTTAAGCTAGCTCAATTTTCCATATTATGAAAACATTTGAGACGGAAAGAGCTAGACAAAGCAGCAAAGTAATGCAACCTATCCCAAATTGCGTGATGACATGCATCATGCTTCATTTATAAGCCTTTAGTCAAGGAGCACCAATGATCAGTTTAGAATGATCATTTAAACTAGCTGATCAACTTGACATGTTTGTACTAAATCATCTATAACTTTTGATTTAGAGTTCAAAATGATACGAATCCAACCCCAACGTTAAGCTACCTCAAGCTTCTATATTGTTACAAAATTTAATATCGAAATAGATGTGAAAAATCCTCAAAGTAATGCAATCTATCCAAAACTATGTGATGCCAATGATTACTTTAGAATGATCAATTTAACTAGCCAATCAACTTTACATGTCCTCACTAAATCATCTATAACTTCTGCTTTAGAGTTCAAAATGACACGAATCCAATAGACATTAAGCTAGCTCAATTTTCTATATTTTGAAAAATATAAGATCAAAGTAGCTATGCAAAGCATCCATGTAATCCAATCTATCCCAAACTGCATGATGCCATGCATTGTGCTTATTTATAAGCCTTTAGTTAAGAAGCACCAATGGTCAGTCTAGAAAGATCATTTTAACTAGCTGATCAACTTGAAATGTTTGCACTAAATCGTGTTTTCTTTTTATTTAGAGATCAAGATGACATGAATCCAACGCCCACATTAAGCTAGCTCAATATTTCATATTGGGAAAACATTTGAGACGGAAAGAGTTAGACAAAGAATCAAAGTAATGCAATCTATCCCAAATTGTGTGATGCCATGGAATATGATTCACTTATAAGCCATTACTCTATGAGCACCAATGACCAATTTAGAATGATTATTCTAACTGGCTGATCAACTTGACATGTCGGCGCTAAATCGACTATAACTTTTGATTTATAGGTCAGAATAACAAAAATCCAACGCCCATGTTAAGCTAACTTAATTTTCTACATTGTGACGAAATTTAAACCCGAAATAGCTACGACAAAGCCTCCAAGCAATCGAATCTACACCAAAATGCGTGATGCCATGCATTATACTTCATTTATAAGCCTTTACTCAAGGATCTCCAATGATCAGTTTAGAGTGATCATTTTAACTAGCTGATCAACTTGACATGCCCGCACTAAATTGTGTTTTAAATTTTATTTAGTAATCAAGATGACATGAATCAACCGCCCACGTTAAGCTAGCTCAATTTCCATATTGTGAAAACATTTGAAACGGAAAGAGCTAGAGAAAGCATCAAAGTAATGCAATCTATCCCAAACTGCGTGATGCAAAGCAATATGCTTCACTTATAAGGCTTTACTCAAGGAGCACCAATGACCAATTAAAACTGATTATTTTAACTGGCCGATCAACTTGACATGTCCGGACTAAATCATCTATAAGTTTTGATTTAGAGGTCAGAATTACACAAATCCAATTCCCATGTTAAGCTAACTCAATTTTCTACATTGTGAGGAAATTTAAGCCTGAAATAGCTACAACAAAGCCTTCAAACAATCAAATTTATACCGAACTGCATGATGCCATGCAGTATGCTTCATTTATAAGCCTTTACTAGAGGAGCACCAATGATCAATTTAGAATGATCATTTAAACTAGCTGATCAACTCTACATGTTTGCACTAAATCGTCTATAACTTTTGATTTAGAGTTCAAAATTATACGAATCCAACCCCCACGTTAAGGTAGCTCAATTTTCTATATTGTGACAAAATTTAATATCAAAATAGCTATGAAAAAGCCTCTAAGTAATCCAATCTATCCCAAACTGCGTGATGCCATGCATTATGCTTAATTTATATGCTTTTACTCAAGGAGCACCAATGATCAGTTTACAATAAACATTTTAACTAGCTGATCAACTTGACATGTCCGAACTAAATCTGCTTTAATTTTTTACTTAGAGCTCAAGATGATATGAATCCAATGCCCACGTTAAGGTAGCTCAATTTTCCATATTGTGACAACATTTGAGATCGTAAGAGCTAGACAAAGCCTCAAAGTAAAGCAATCTATCCCAAACTGTGTGATGCCATGCATTATGTTTCATTAATAAGCCTTTACTCAAGGAGTACCAATGATCAGTTTAGAATGATCATTTTAACTAGCTGATCAACTTTACATGTCCGTACTAAATCATCTATTACGTTTGATTTAGGGTTCAAAATGACACGAATCCATCACCACATTATGCTAGCTCAATTTTCTACATTTTGACAAAATTTAAGCCCAAAATAGCTACTACAAAACCTCCAAGCAATCGAATCTATACCAAAATGCATGATGCCATGCATTATGCTTCATTTATAAGCCTTTAGTCAAGGAGCACCAATGATCAGTTAAGAATGATCATTTTAACTAGCTGATCAACTTGAAATGTTTGCAATAAATCGTCTATAAATTTTGATTTAGAGTTCAAAATGATATGAATCCAACCCCCAAGTTATACCTCAATTTTCTATATTGTGACAAATTTTAATATCGAAATAGCTATGAAAAAGCTGCCAAGTAATCCAATCTATCCCAAATTGTGTGATGCCATACATTATGCTTAATTTATAGGCTTTTAGTCAAGGAGCACCAATGATCAGTTTAGAATGATCATTTTTACTAGCTGATCAACTTGACATGTCCCCACTAAATCTTCTTTTCCTTTTTACTTAGGGCTCAAGATGATATGAATCCAATGCCCACGTTAAGCTAGCTCAATTCTCCATAGTGTGACAATATTCGAGATCGAAAGAGCTAGACAAAGCCTCAACGTAATGCAATATATCCCAAAGTGCGTGATGCCATGCATTATGCTTCATTTATAAGCCTTTACGCACGGAGCACCATAGATCAGATTATAATGATCATATTAACTGGCCGATCAACTTTAAATATCCGCAATAAATCGTTCGTCCATAACTTTTGACATAGAGTTCAAAATGACACGGATGCAACACCGACATTAAGCTAGCTCAATTTTCTGTATTGTGAAAATATAAGATCGAAATAGGTATGCAAAGGATCTAAGTAATCCAATCTATCCCAAACTGCGTGATGTCATGCATTGTGCTTGTTTGTAAGCCTTTACTCAGGGAGCACCAATGATAAGTCTAGAATGATCATTTTAACTTGCCGATCAACTTGACATGTTTGCACTAAATCTTCTTTTACATTTTATTTAAAACTCAAGATGACATGAATACAACGCCCATGTTAAGCTAGCTCAATTTTTCATGTTGTGAAAACATATGAGACTGAAAAAGCAAGACAAAGCATCAAAGTAATGCAATCTTTCCCAAATTGCATGACGCCACACATTATGCTTCATTTATAAGCCTTAAATCAAGGAGCACAAATAGCCATTTTCGAATGTTCATTTTAACTGACTTGACATGTCCGCTCTAAATCGTCTATAACTTTTGATTTACAGTTCGGAAATACACAAATCCAAAGCCCACGTTAAGCAAACTCAATTTTCTATATTGTGAAAAAAAATTAAGACCAAAATAGCGATGTCAAACCCTCCAAGCAATCCAATCTATCCCAAACTGCGTGATGCAATGCATTATGCTTCATTTATAAGCTTTTACTCAAGGAGCAACAATGATCAGTTTAGAATGATCATTGTAACTAGCTGATCAATTTGACATGTCCGCATAAATTGTTGTAACTTTTGACACGAATCCAACACCCACGTTAAGCTACCTCAATTTTCTATATTGTGACAAAATATTAAGATCAAAATAGCTATGAAAAAGCCTCCAAGTAATCCAATCTATCCCAAACTGCGTGATGTCATATAATGCTTAACTTATAAGCCTTTACTCTAGAAGCACCAATGATCAGTTTAGAATGATCATTGTAACTAGCTGATCAATTTGACATGTCCGCATAAATTGTTGTAACTTTTGACACGAATCCAACACCCACGTTAAGCTACCTCAATTTTCTATATTGTGACAAAATATTAAGATCAAAATAGCTATGAAAAAGCCTCCAAGTAATCCAATCTATCCCAAACTGCGTGATGTCATGCATAATGCTTAACTTATAAGCCTTTACTCTAGAAGCACCAATGATCATTAAGTTTAATTATTTTATCTAGCTGAGCAACATGACATTTCCGCACTAAATCGTCTTTTACTTTTCATTTAGAACTTAAGATGACATGAATTCAACGTCCACGTTAGGCTAGCTAAATTTTCCATAATGTAACGGCATTTGAGATCAAAAGATCTAGACAAAGTGTCAAGGTAATGCAATCTATCCCAAACTGCGTGATTCCATGCATTATGCTTCATTTATAAGCCTTTACTCAAGGAGACCAAATGATCAGTTTAGAATGATCATTTTAACTCGCCGATCAACTTGACATGTCCGCAATAAATCGTCCGTAACTTTTAATTTAGAGTTCAAAATGACTCGTATCCAACACCCAACTTAAGCTAGCTCAATTTTCTATATTGTGAAAAATTTAAGATCGAAAGTGCTATGCAAAGCCTCCAAGTAATCAATTTTATCCCAAACTATGTGATGCCATGCATGATGCTTATTTACAAGCGTTTACTCAAGGAGCACCAATGATCAGTTTAAAATGATAATTTTATCTAGCTGGTCAAATTTACATGTCCGCAGTAAATCGTCTTTTACTTTTTATTTAGAGCTCAAGATGACATGAATCCAACACCCACATTAAGCTAGCTCAATTATACATATTGTGAAAACATTTGTGACGGAAACAGCTAGACAAAGCATCAAAATGATGCAATCTATCCCAAACTGTGTGATGCCATGCAATATGCGTCACTTATAAGCTTTTACTCAAGGAGCACCAAAGACCAATTAAGAATGATTATTTTAACAGGCCGATCAACTAACATGTCCACACTAAATCGTCTATAACTTTTGATTTAGAAGTCAGAATGACACAAATACAACGCCTATCTTAAACTAACTTAGTTTAAGACTGAAATACCTTTGACAAAACCTCAAGCAATCTAATCTATCCCAAACTGTGTGATGCCATGCATTATGATTCATTTATAAGACTGTACTGAAGGAGCACCAATGACATTTTAGAATAATCATTTTAACTGGCCGATCAACTTGACATGTCCCCACTAAATCTTCCGTAACGTTTTATTTAGAGTTCATAATGTCACGAATCCAATGCCCATGTTAAGCTATCTCCATTTTCTAAATTTTGAAAATATTTGAGATTGAAATAGCTATGCAAAGCTTCCAAGCAATCCAATCTATCCCAAACTGCGTGATGCCATGCATTATGCTTATTTATAAGCATTTACTCAAGGAGCACCGATGATCAATTTATAATGTTGATTTTAACTTGCTGATCAACTTGACATGTCCACACTAAATCGTCTTTTACTTGTTAGTTAAAGCGTCAAAGTAATGTAATCTATCCCGACTGTGTGATGCCATACATTATGCTTCATTTGTAAGCCTTTAGTCAAGCAGCAAGAATGACCAGTTACGAATGATCATCTCAACTGGCTGATCAACTTGACATGTCCGCACTAAATCGTCCATCACTTTTGATTTAGAGGTTGGAATGACACGAATCCAATGCCCGCGTTAAGCTAACTCAATATTCTTTATTTTCAAAACATTTAAATCTGAAATAGCTATGCCATGCCTCCATGTAATCCTATCTATCCCAATCTGTGTGATGCCATGCATTGTGCTTATTTAAAGCATTTACTCAAGGAGCACAAATGATCTGTTTAGAATGATCATTTTGACTAGCTGATCAACTTATCATATTCGCACTAAATCGTCTTTTACTTTTTATTTAGAGCTCAAGATGACATAAAACCAACCCACCTTAAGCCAGCTCAGTTTTCCATATTGTGAAAACATTTGAGACTGAAAGAGCTAGACAAAGCATCAAAGTAATGCAATCTATCCCAAATTGCGTGATGCCATGCATTATGCTTCATTTTTAAGCATTTACTCAAGGAGTACCAATGATCATTTTAACTGGCCAATCAACTTGAAATGTCCATACTAAATCGTTCATAACGTTTGATTTAAAAGGTCCGAATGACACGAATCCAATACCCACGTTAAGCTAACACAATGTTCTATATTGTGAAAAAATTTAAGACCAATAGCTATGAAAAGCCTCAAGAAATCCAATCTATCCCAAAATGCGTGATGTCATGCATTATGCTTCATTTGTAAGCCTTTTAATCCAGGAGCACCGATGATCATTTTAGAATAATCATTTTAACTAGCCGATCAACTTAACATGTTTGCACTAAATTGTCCGAAATTTTTATTTAGAGTTAATAATGACCCGAATACAACGCCCACGTTAACCTAGCTCTATTTTGTATATTGTGGCTATATTTGAGATCTAAAGAGCTAGACCAAGCCATAAAGTAATGAAATCTATGCCAAACTGCGTGATGTGATGCATTATGCTTCATTTATAAGCATTTGCTAAAGGAGCACCAATGATCAGTTTAGAATGATCAATTTAATGGAACGATCAACTTGACATGTCTGCACTAACTCGTCCGTAACTTTTAATTTAGAGTTCAGAATGACACGAATCCAACACCGACGTTAAGCTAGCTCAATTTTTCGATATTGTGAAAAATATAAGATCGAAATTGCTATGCAAAGCCTCCAAGTAATCCAATCTATCCCAAACTGTGTGATGTCTTACATTATAGAATGAGCACAAATGATCAGTATAGAATGATCATTTAAACTAGCTGATCAACTTGACATGTCCGCACTAAATTGTCTTTTACTCTTTATTTAGACCTCAAGATGACATGAATCCAAAGCCCACGTTAAGTTCGCTCAATTTTTCATATTGTGAAAAACTTTGATACTGAATAAGCTAGTCAAAGCATCAAAGTATTGCAATCTATTCCAAACTTCATGATGCCATGCATTATGCTTTATTTATAAGCCTTTACTCAAGGAGCACCAATGATCAGTTTAGAATGATCATCTTAACTAGCTAAACAACTTGACATGTTCGCATTAAATCCTCTTTTACTTATTTTAGAGCTCAATATAACATGAATCCAACGCCCACTTTAAGCTATCTTCATTCTCCATATTGTGAAAACATTTGAGACTGAAAGAGCTAGATAAAGCATCAACGTAATGCAATCTATCCCAAACTGCGTGATGTCATGCATTATGCTTCATTTATAAGCCTTTAGAAAAGGAGCACCAATGACCCATTTAGAATGATCATTTTAACATGTCGATTAACTTGACATGTCCATTCTAAATCGTCCATCATTTTTGATTTAGAGGTCCGAATGACACGAATCCAATGCCCACGTTAAGGTAACTCAATTTTCTATATTGTGACAAATTTTAAGACCGAAATAGCTACGAAAAAATCTCAGACAATCCAATCTATCCCAAACTGTGTGATACCATGCATTATGCTTCATTTATAAGCCTTTAATCAAGGAGCACGAGTGATCATTTTAGAAGAATGATTTTAACTGGAAGATCAACTTGACTTGTTTGCACTAAAGCACCCGAAAGTTTTGATGTAGAGTTCACAATGACACGAATCCAATGCCTACATCAAGCTAGCTCCATTTTCTATATTATGACAATATTTGAGATCGAAAGAGCTAGACAAAGACTTAAAATAATGCATCTATACCAAACTGCATGATCTCATGCATGATGCTTCATTTATAAGCATTTACTCAAGGGGCACCAATGATCAAGTTAGAATGATCATATTAAATGGCCAATAAACTTGACATGTCCCCACTAAATCGTCCATAACTTTTGATTTAGAGGTTCGAATGATACGAATCTAATGCCCATGTTAAGCAAACTCCATTTTCTATACTGTGAAAAAATTAAGACCGAATTAGCTACGACAAAGCCTCAAGAAATCCAACCTATCCCAAACTGCGTGATGGCATGTATTATGCTTTCTGTATAAGCCTTTTACTCAAGGAGCACTAATGATCATTTTTGAATAATCATTTTAACTGGCCGATCAACTTGACATATCCGCACTAATTCGTCCGTTCTTTTGATTTAGGGTTCATAATGACATGAATTCAATGCCCACGTTAAGCTAGCTGCATTTTCTATATTGTTGCAGCATTTGAGATCAAAAGAGCTAGACCAAGCATTAAAGTAATGCAATCTATCCCAAACTACGTGATGCCATGCATTATGCTTCATTTATAAGCATTTACTCAAGGAGCACAAATGATCAGTTTAGAATAATCATTTTACCTCGCCGATCAACTTTACATGTCCGCACTAAATCATCCGTCACTTCTAATTTATAGTTCAAAATGATATGAATCCAACACCCATGTTATGCTAGCTCAATTCTCTATATTGTGAAAAAATTAAAATAAAAATAGCTATGCAAAGCCTCCAAGTAATCCAATGTATCCAATCTGCGTGATGCCATGCATTTTGCTTATTTATAAGCATTTACTCAAGGAGCACAAATAATCAGTTTAGAATGATCACTTTAACTAGCTGATCAACTTGACATGTTTGCACTAAATCGCCTTTTGCTTTTTATTTAGAGCTCAAGATGACATGAATCCAATGCCCACCATAACCTAACTAAATTTTCCATATTGTGAAAACATTTGAGACTGAAATAGCTAGAAAAAGCATCAAAGTAATGAAATCTATCACAAACTGCGTGATTCCATGCATTATGCTTATTTATAAGCCTTTAGTCAAGGAGCACCAATGACCAGTTTAGTATGATCATTTTCACTGGCTGATCAACTTGACATGTCCGCACTAAGTCGTCTTTAACTTTTATATAGAACTCAAAATGACATTAGTCATATTCCCACGTTAAGCCAGCTCAATTTTCCATATTGTGAAAAGATTTGATACTGAAAGAGCTAGACAAAGCGTCAAAGTAATGCAATCTATCCCAAACTGAATGATGCCATGCATTATGCTTCATTTATAAGCGTTTACTCAAGGAGCAGCGATGATGAATTTAGAATGTTGATTTTAACTTGCTGATCAACTTGACATGTCCACACTAAATCGTCTTTTACTTGTTATTTAAAGCTCAAGATGATATGAATCCAACGCGCAGCTAAAGGTAGCTCACTTTTCCATATTGTGGAAACATTTGAGACAAAGAGCTAGACAACGCATCAAAGTAATGCAATCTATCCCAAACTGTGTGATGACATGCATTATGCTTCATTTATAAGCCTTTAGTCAAGCAGCAACAATGACCAATTAAGAATGATTATTTCATCTTGCTGATCAACTTGACATGTCTGCACTAAATCGTCAAACACTTTTGATTTAGAGGTTGGAATGACACGAATCCAATGCCCACGTTAAGCTAACTCAATTTTCTTTATTGTGAAAAAATTTAATACTGAAATAGCTATGCCAAGCCTCCAAGTAATCCTATCTATCCCAATCTGCGTGATGCCATGCATTATTCTTATTTATAAGCATTTACTCAAGGAGTACCAATGATCTTTTTAGAATGATCATTTTGACTAGCTAATCAACTTATCATATTCGCACTAAACCGTCTTTTACTTTTTATTTAGAGCTCAAGATGACATGAATCCAATCCAACCTTATGCGAGCTCAGTTTTCCATATTGTAAAAACATTTGAGACTGAAAGAGCTAGACAAAGCATCAAAGTAATGCAATCTATCCCAAACTGCGTGATGCCATGCATTATGCTTCATTTTTAAGCATTCACACAAGGAGCACCAATGATCATTTTAACTGGCAAATCAACTTGACATGTCCGTACTAAATCATCCATAACGTTTGATTTAAAGGTCTGAATGACACGAATCCAATACCCACGTTAAGCTAACTCAATTTTCTATATTGTGAAAAAATTTAAGACCAAAATAGCTATGAAAAAGCCTCAAGAAATCCATTCTATCCCAGACTGCGTGATGTCATGCATTATGCTTCATTTGTAAGCCTTTTAATGAAGGAGCACCAATGATCATTTTAGAATAATCATTTTAACAAGCCGATCAACTTAACATTTCTGCACTAAATTGTCCAAATTTTTTATTTAGAGTTAATAATGACATGAATACAACACCCACGTTAAGCTAGCTCCATTTTGTATGTTGTGGCTACATTTAAGTTCTAAAGAGCTAGACCAAGCCTTAAAGTAATGAAATCTATGCCAAACTGCGTGATGCAATGCATTATGCTTCATTTATAAACATTTGCTCAAAGCACCAATGATCAGTTTAGAATGATCATTTTAACTGAACGATCAACTTGACATGTTTGCACTAAATCGTCCGTAACTTTTAATTTAGAGTTCAGAATGACACGAATCCAACACCGACGTTAAGCTAGCTCAATTTTTCTATATTGTGAAAAATATAAGATCGAAATAGCTATGCAAAGCCTCCAAGTAATCCAATCTATCACAAACTTCGTGATGCCTTACATTATGCTTATTTATAAGCCTTTACTCAACGAGCACAAATGATCAGTATAGAATGATCATTTTAACAAGCTGATCAACTTGACATGTCCGCACTAAATCGTCTTTTACTCTTTATTTAGAGTTCAAGATGACTTGAATCTAACACCCACGTTAAGTTAGCCCAATTTTTCATATTGTGAAAACATTTGATACAGAATAAGCCAGTCAAAGCATTAAAGTAATGCATTCTATTCCAAACTTCATGATGCCATGCATTATGCTTTATTTATAAGCCATTACCCAAGGAGCACCAATGATCAGTTTAGAATGATCATCTTAACGAGCTGAACAACTTGACATGTTCGCGTTAAATCCTCTTTCACTTTTTATTTAGAACTCAATATAACATGAATCCAACGCTCACTTTTAGCTATCTTCATTTTCCACATTGTGAAAACATTTGAGACTGAAAGAGCTAGACAAAGCATCAAAGTAATGCAATCTATCCCAAACTGCGTGATGCCATTCATTATGCTTCATTTATATGCCTTTAGAAAAGGAGCACCAATGACCAGTTTAGAACGATCATTTTAACATGTCGATCAACTTGACATGTCCACACTAAATCATCCATCACTTTTGATTTAGAGGTCCGAATGACACGAATCCAACATCCACGTTAAGGTAACTCAATTTTCTATATAGTGACAAATTTTAAGACCGAAATAGCTATGAAAAACTCTCAGGCAATCCAATCTTTCCCAAGCTGCGTGATACCATGCCTTATGCTTCATTTATAGGCGTTTACTCAAGGAGCAACAATGATTATTTTAGAAGAATGATTTTAGCTGGCAGATCAACTTGACATGTTCGCAATAAGCATCCGAAACTTGATGTAGAGTTCACAATGACACGAATCCAATGCCCACATCAAGCTAGCTCCATTTTCTATATTATGGCAACATTTGAGATCGAAAGGGCTAGACAAAGCCTTAAAATAACGCATCTATCCCAAACTGCGTGATATCATGCATTATGCTTCATTTATAACCCTTTAGAAAAAGAGCACCAATGACCAGTTTAGAATGATCATTTTAACATGCCGGTCAACTTGACATGTCCACACTTAATCGTCCATCACTTTTGATTTAGAGGTACGAATGACACGAATCCAACGCCCATGTTAAGGTAACTCATTTTCTATATTGTGAAAAAATTTAAGACCGAAATAGCTACGAAAAAATCTCAAGCAATCCAATCTATCCCAAGCAGCGTGATACCATGCATTATGCTTCATTTATAAGCATTTACTCAAGGGGCACCAATGATCAAGTTAGAATGATCCTTTTAACTAGCCAATAAACTTGATATGTCCCCACTAAATCGTCCATAACTTTTGATTTAGAGGTCAGAATGACACGAATCCAATGCCCACGTTAAGCTAACGCCATTTTCTATATTGTGAATAAAATTAAGACCGAATTAGCTATGACAAAGCCTCAAGATATCTCCAACCTATCCTAAACTGCGTGATGGCATGTATTATGCTTTCTTTATAAGCCTTTTACTCAAGGAGCACCAAGGATCAATTTAGAATAATCATTTTAATTGGCTGATCAACTTGACATGTCCGCACTAATTCGTCCGTTACTTTTGATTTAGGGTTCCTATTGACACAAATCCAATGCCCATGTTAAGCTAGCTGCATTTTCTATATTGCTGCAGCATTTGAGATCGAAAGAGCTAGACCAAGCATTAAAGTAATGCAGTCTATCCCAAACTACGTGATGTCATGAATTATGCTTCATTTATAAGCATTTTCTCAAGGAGCACCAATGATCAGTTTAGAATGACCATTTTACCTCGCCTATCATCTTCACATGTCCGCACTAAATCATCCGTAACTTTTAATTTATAGTTCAAAATGACACGAATCCAACACCCACGTTAAGCTAGCTCAATTTTCTATATTGTGAAAAAATAAAAATGAAAATAGTTATGCAAAGCCTCCAAGTAATCCAATCTATCCAATGTGCGTGATGCCATGCATTTTGTTTATTTATAAGCATTTACTCAAGGAGTACCAATGATCAGTTTACAATGATCATTTTAACTATCTGATCAACTTGACATGTTCGCACTAAATCCTCTTTTGCTTTTTATTTAGAGCTCAAGATGACATGAATCCAACGCC
>JAEVFF010001782.1:0-30491 GCA_018901945.1 Pugionium dolabratum | reverse complement strand
TTTAAGATATGTATTATTAACACCTAACCTGAAAAACAACAAGAAGAAGAGATTATAAGCTAATATCTAGAATTTCAAAGGTTTATAAAAATTATTGTAAAAATGATGTATTATACTTTAATTAAATGGTATCGTCAATTATTCTCTATTCTCAACTCGTCAAATATAATTTCTAAAAAAATATGCGATAAACCTACAAAATTTTATATTGTATTGTATTGTCAAATATTCTTTATTCACAACTAGTCAAAATTATATAAAATCCAATATGGTTAATATATATTAAGCTTGCGCCATCATGTTTTGACTGGACTAATTAAAACGATGTTCTAACGGACGAGCATAAGCACACACGCAGCCATACAATTAGTAAACAAAAGTTTCGAAGTTAATCCTAATGAAAATGAAACGAAAAATATAGATCTCTTTTTATGATATTCTCTTTACAATTCATTCTTTAATTGGTTTATATATTTAATAGTTCAACGTATTAACGTAACATCCAACTCATTATAAAATCAATACCACCCTTTTCTTACTAAACAACAATTTGCAAAGGTCCACTCTAATGGAATCATTGATCAGTCCAGATAAAGTGGTTCGTACTCAAATGAGTTTACCAACTACGCCTTTAATGCATTAATCTGTATCTAAAGGTATTTTTTCTTCTTCACATTTTGTAGAAAATTATTGCTTATAAATATACCCTAACTAATTTAATAATAAATCATTTAGATAAATTTTAGCATGTAGAGAAAGAGTAATTGGACTAATTTTGGCATGCAGACAAAAAGTAATTACACTAGTGGTTGTAATTTATACTTCATCTAAAATGTGTAGAATTAGATGGTATCTTCTTTCGTATGAGAATGTTAAATATTTGTATGAAAATGTTGGATATTGAGTTGATTCGTTGTGGTTCAATGATAAAAAAAACTTTGACATGTACGATTCTTAGATGCTTAATTACTAAAGGACACGGGTGCGACGGCTCAAAGTATAATCTCTTTTTTCTTAAAAATAATCTAAAATTTTATTTTTAGAAAATTTATATTAAAATTTAAAAAAATAAAATGAGAATGGTCTACGCAAAATTTATATCAAAAACTTTTTTAAAAAATAGCAAAAAATCAAAAAAATTTAAAACTTAAAATAATAAGAAATTGTTTTGCTCGAAAACCCAAAAATGGTATTTAATAGGTCTTAGATCGATTAAAAGAGAACTTCTAAACCGGCCCAACGGTCCATTTTAAAAGGAAAAACGCTTAATAGTTTTTGAAAGAGTTTGCACGCGGCCGAAACTATTAAATTTCGCATGCGTTACTGTCTTGAATTTCTGTTAAAACTATTTAAGATAGCGTCATGATTTCGTTTCTTTGGTAGATATAAATCTTGATTAAAAAGAAAGAAAGAAGAAATTGGTAAATGGTTAGGATGATGATGAAAATAGCGTTAGCGATGATGTGTTTTCTGGTTGCATTGACAACCGCAGACGCAGTGTACCGTCCTTTGCCGCCGGAATGCCTAGACGTGGCGAGCGTTATGGTGGATCAGTGCAAGTTGTTCTTCGTTAATCAGGAGTCCCCTCCCACTTCCAAGTGCTGCCGGTGGTTCGGTAGCCGCCGTAAGAATCCGGAGGAGAGACGGAGGCTTTGTCGGTGTATGGAGTTTCTGACCACAACCTTCACACCACTTAGAGCAGACGTTTTGGCTCTGTCCGACCAGTGCCATTTCGGCTCTGGCTTCCCCATGGCTAGACACCACGCATGCACTTGTATGTTCCATTCCTTTGATCCACCAAACTCTATTATGTTCTTCTCTTGTTTCACAATCCTCTTTTGGTTCACTTTCTTGATTGTTTGGTTTCTCAATCTAAAAATCGATTTTCATACGGTTTTGGCTTACTAATGTTTTGACTTTTGAGCTTTTTCTTTCATTGGTTTTGATTACGTTTTGTTTGCATACAGAAGGGAAACAAAATCGGTTTACTTCGTCTTGTCTGTTTTTCTCGGTGTGAGATTGATTGAGCCAAACCAGATCTTTTTTATTTATTTCTGCAGAGCATAGGAGATTCAAATGTTGAGAAGAACTCAGACCAAGAACATATCTTGTTTTTGTATCTTCAGACTGTCCAATTTCTTATTTCATTGATTGGTGAAAAAAAAAATCATAACATGATATATTAGATCCTCTGGGAAACCATATTTAGTTTTACAGACACAGCTTGAAAATATCTTTCTCTTTCTTGCAAACTTGATGATAATTTATAGACAAAAGCTTTCTGAAAAAAAGAAGAAGAAGAGATTAGTGGAACTTTACAACGATACAGGAGATGTCGTCTTTGCTCTTCTTAGATATAGCTTCCTCTATCAAGTGCTTTGCTGCTGCCTGCGGATCTTTGATGTTCTTGATCGCATCAACCGCATCTTGGTTGGACATTACCTGTAGTTAAACATCGACCATCATGTTACAAGAAGTCCATATAAACCGGTGGCTTCAATCAAAGCAAGCTAATACTCAGTCATTAGACTAATTACCTTCCAAATTCCATCACTGGCGAAAACAATGAACTCAGTCTGATCATCAATCGCCTGTTTTGTTATATCCGGTTCTGAGCTCAGATGTATCTTTAAGCTCTTATCTCCAAACGCTCTGGCAACCGCTAACTGTCCATCCACTCGTGGAACATCCCCTGCAACACTTCAGGAACTTTATTATATACATTTGCATCTGCTAATCCAAGCAGACTGAATCCATAACTAGCCAAGAACGTAATAGGCAACTTCACCTGGTATATTTGATACAAAGCCGCCTCGGCTCTCTATATCTTTTCTCTCCTTGCTTGGTTCATGGTCAACTGAGAGCTGATGGGCAACACCATTCTTAGACATTACTGCCCTTGAGTCTCCAACATTAGCAACCACCAGCTTTTGACCATCGATTAGAATTCCCGTTACAGCAGTTGATCCGCCTTTACCAAGCTTAAGGGACTGCTCCAATATCACTGCATCTGTTGATCTGTACGCATTCCTTATCGCGTTCTCTCTGTCAGTCCAAAAATCCTTCTGAGAACAAAAACAAAACAGAGTCAAAATTCACAAAGGATTCCCCTTTTAGCCCTAAAAGAGATTCCTTGAACAAATTAAGATTTTACCTCTTTAAGAATGTTGTCAAAGAGATTAGTCTGCAAGTATTTAGCCACATCATGCCCCAAGTGACCATCAAAGATGGCAAACAAGCCCAATTCATGCCCTTCAAATTTCTTAAATTCGGACACTACATAATCCTCCATTGGATGGCTTGATTTACCCTTCACGAAGTGAAAACCGTGCGTGATGTTCTTCCACATCTTGCTTTTGCCTCTTCCAGTGTCAGGAGATCCGCAAAACCCGGCCTTTAACAAATAATTCACAGCAAAGCAATAGAGTTAATTAATACTGCAATCACACAAGTTCAAAGATCCAGCAACACTGTATATTCACAGATTCTTCAAACGAAATCAATGAGAAACATTGAACTTTCATAACTTCTTTATCTAGTCTTGAATATACCTTCACTCACACCCATGAACAAATAGGTTCAGACTTTTAACCAGAGAACACTATCATAAACACAATGGATGGATCCAAAACCACCATCTGTACACAGATTGTTGAAAAGGATTTTCAGAGTTCTGCTAAAAGAGAGATCGCTAATAGCAGAGAAGCTGATTCCAGGTCCAAGCAGAGAAGAACTAAAAGGAATCAAAACATGGAGAAATAACAGAAGCGTATCCGACACTAGAGCCCAAACCCCTTAAAAAGAAGGCAAAGGACATCAGTAAGATGATTGAAACAGAGCCCATGGACTAGGCAAGGATCACAAAAACGAGATCTCACAGCAATACCATCAAAGTAGAACCAATTTAACTGAGGGAGTCATTAGGTTACCTTCATCTTATGTAGAATTTCTCTGCCTGCCATTCTAAAAAAACTTGGAAACGATTCCCCTGTCTCAGCGTGTATGAATGATTGAAGTAAAACAAGAATGAGGAGAGAGAAAAGAGATGGGTTTATGAAGTGGCTTTCACTTTGATGGAAGGAAATGTGACCTGGCCGGTGATTCTTTAACATTTGTCGGCTGCGTTGTCCATTGCCAACGCGTTCTCTCCCACGACTTTTCCTCTACCCATTTTAACTCCTTTGCAGTTGTTTTATTCTAAAAATTAAATTTCACGATTCTCTCTTCATAAATTCGTGGAAACTCAATGGTCCACTGATTTATTTAAGATTTAAAAATCGTTTTTATAAATTTGATGTGTAATGAAAAAAATCTACAGTAAAATTATCAATTTTTATGACAAATTTATTTATAATAGGATCAAAACAAATATTTTATGATGGATTCAATATATCCAAAGACAGAATAAATTTGTCATTACTTTATAATATTTTGTAGATTCAACATACTAAGCTAACCATTAATGTATACCTATAAACTAGATTTATATAAAAATATTCGTAAATTATATAATATTTCATTAGAAAATAAAAATTAGACATTTATATAATTTTAATTCTTATTATTAATTTTTGTATGTGTAAATTAAACAAATAAAAATAATTATTTTAACGAATTTAAATTTTTTTGGTTATATTAATAAAATATATTGATTATCTAACTTAATTAATAACAATAACATATATTGTAATTACCCTAGTAACTTGAACATATTTATATATTTATTTGAAACTCATACTTGTGATAACACATTAAAATGATATTTTTGTTAATAACAAATTAGGATGAGATTATTTTTTAAAAATATTTTTCAAATAATATATTAGCGATATATATTGTATTTCAATATTCTCAACTGCCCTTTTTTTTAATCTTTGTTTAGTGAAGATGTTATTTTCCTTTGTGTTTTGTTACATCTTGGTTCTTATTAATTAAATGTAGCAAAGCATCAAATACTTTTGTTTCATTTTCTTCTTACTGTGTTCTTGTCGGCTCATTCAATAGATTCACTTTTAGAGAATCTTCCTTCCTTCCAATTCGTCCTTTGGAGAAAGCCCTCCAATTTTTCCAATTCATAGCTTGGTTTGTTTTGTAAAACGACTAATAATAGATTCATCTATTAAAAAAATTCTATGTATATATTATAGATATCATATTATTCAATTGATGGAAACTGGTTATTCTTTTGAGAACCACAATTATCCAAAGATTTTATTCAATTTAACCATCATGAGGATGGAAGACTAATCAATCACATAGGGGCCAAAGAGTTGGTGATTTGTCTAATCAAGATTTCGTCGTTGGTAATTAAGAATCGAAGGGTTGGTTAGTAATCACTCCTTTTTGAATAATTCACATTTTATATGTATACTTTGCGAGTAATTCACAAACTTGAGCCATCATTTTTGAAGCAGTGAGAGTACATTTTATTCGATTTAACTATACTATAGTTTCTTTAAACGGATTTCTGTTAAAGAAACTATAAATTAAAATGGAAACTACGTAATAAGACCAAAGCAAGTAAGTTGAACTATTCTCTTCATATAATGCATCCCAAAATAACAGAGATCTATATAGCATTCACAACATGTGATCTATAAAATCAGTCATATTTGAGCCTGGATCTTGTTCGCATCTTACACATCTTATTTTCCAAGTTACCTCTAATTCCATGCATTCACACATTTTCCCTAGCTCTTCCTTTTTCTTCTTCTTGTTCTTATGCAGTCCTTGCAACTACATATTGTAACTTCACTTATCCCACTGACTAATCGTGGTTCCCAAATGAAAGAAGAAGAAGAAGAAGAATGAACTACGTACAGTAATTGGGGACGTGAGGTTGAGGACGTTGTTAAAGTGGGTCACTCCTCTACAGTATTGTGGAGAGGGTTGTAGAGATATTTCCTTAATGAAGCTCTCAAACATGTTCCTACATTGTTCGTCTTCATTCCTTGAAACTGCGGACGTGATCAAAGTCATAAGCAATAGAGCACGATGCATCGTATTTTAATCGTGTTATATATATTAACTTATTGATTTATGACGATTCAGAAGTACTAGCTAACTACTATAATTATATGATCAGTGCTTCATAACATGTTTATATATGTGTATAATATATTGTAATTAATTAGTTTATAAATGGATTATATGGTAGTTAGTTTAAAGAAACATGCAATTCTCGTGTGTCTTTGGTTAATAATCATGCAATTTATATAGGTTAATTTGTTAGACCTAACCCGTCGTTATTCTTTTTTCTCACTTTATATTTATTTAAGTGGCACTTGGACACATAAATTATGTCACATTAAGAGGTCTATTTTTTTGTCCAACAACTAAATTAGAGATTTATAAACGGGGTTAGTAGAGGAATAATTGGTTTAATAGTTGTAATACTGGTACATTCATCCCATATGTATAGAGTTCGATTTCAATTCCATTGTATGAGCTTATCAAATTTTTGTATGACGATATCAAATTTTCGTATGAAAATATTAAATTATTGAACCGACGTGTTGTGTCCTACGTGACAAAAAAAACTGGGTTAGTTTTTCGAAATATTATCTGGAAAAATTAGAACTAAAAGTTAATGTTTGATGAATGAAATTTCGATTTTACATTATAGGAACAATCAAAATTAGATTTGAGCTTATTGGGCTTTATAAATAGAGGAGAAAATGTGCAAAGCCTTTTTATAACATATTCGATCCATTTGGAAAAGACCACTAAAACTTTATTTTATTACTAACTATTGTACATTTTTCTGTAGGATTAATATTTTTATATTAAATAAGACAATAGATAATTAAAAAATGGATTTCAGTTTTATGTTTCGATGACTGACAAATTATAAGATCTGATTAATTTAATGATTGTTTGTAAGGGAATGCAGAGAGAGTGATAAAGTAAATAGCCGTTAAGTCCATTGCATGTCGAAACGTGTAAAACAAGAAGAGGAGCAAATTCGAAACGCTTCTAGCTTTGCATGTTCTCTAGAGAATAGATGCAGCCAAAAGCTTTACCCAACGGCTATGACTTCTCTACTTTCACCATGTATAAATACACATGCAAGTACCCCCATGAGGTTGCAAAGACAATTCAAGAGAGTAATTATAATTAACTTGATCAGTTTATAAAGTTTTGGAGATGGGTTTGATTAAAAGGTTTGATCTTTACTTGGTGATTGTGATGTTGATGGGTTTGGGGTTTACAATAGGGTTATCGAATGGGTACAAGTTCTATGTTGGTGGGAAAGATGGTTGGGTCCTTTCTCCTTCTGAGGATTATTCTCATTGGTCTCATCGAAACCGGTTTCAAGTCAACGACACTCTTTGTAAGTCTTTCTCTCTTATCTTCTATATATACACATTGATGTGTCACATTTTCATTGATAGAGAGAGCCGGTCCAACCTTATCCCATGCCATAAACAAAAATAAATAAGGAGGTCTTAAGACATTGCTTATCTTGCTTATGCTATGCATGGTAATATAGCATGCAGGATAACATAAATTGGTTTGATTTTGATTGTTGCAAGATTTTAAGTACGTGAAGGGAAAAGATTCAGTGTTAGAGGTGAATGAAAAAGACTACAACACATGCAACACGACCCACCCCGTGACTTCTCTTTCAGACGGACACTCTCTCTTTGTACTTAGCCGCTCTGGTCCATTCTTTTTCATCAGCAACAACTCCGAAAACTGTCTCAAAGGCCAGAAGCTAGCCGTAACGGTCATGTCCACTCACCACAGTCACAGTCCTCGTCAGCCATCCCCCTCCCCGTCACCCACTGTGTCTCCGGTCCATCAGTCTTTGTCGTCTCCAGTGCCTTCAGGAATGATTCCATCTGATTCCGGGAATGCCCCAACTCCAGGGCCTGCGTCGGCTCGCAATTCGGCCTGTTTGGTTGCTCCGGGGTTGGTTTCTCTAGGCTTGGTTCTTGTCGTTGTCATAAATTCCATGGTTTAGGGTTTATATATATATTATCTGTGGACCCTGGTTTAATATAAATTCCATGGTTTAGGGTTTAATTCGTGAGAGTGGTAATTTCGCTTGCAGTTGAGTTTAATGTTAATGTTCTTTGTTATTAGTGAGTTTGAAGCATCTTTAACTTCTTTTGATATTCTCCCGTGTCAATTTTGTCCTTAAACAAAATATTCAATTTTTTAAAAATGCTGTTTTAATTAGGGTATTCCGTTGAAGCTACCATTGAGAAATTTATTATCGAGAGATGGGTTTATTGTTTGTTAAGATTTAATTGGTTATTAAAGACTCTTAAAAAAAAAGTGTAAAACACGCTGAGAGGCTATTAAAGACTTTAAACATGGCAAAAAAAAAAAATTAATTGCTTAGAAATTTTGGATAAAAGGGAGATTATGAGGGAAGAAGTAAAAAAGTTAAACGCGCTGTCTGTGGGGATCGAACCCACGGCCACGGGATTAAAAGTCACGCGCTCTACCACTGAGCTAAGACGGCTTCCACGTCTATATTACTAATAGTAAACTATTTATAGTGTCAATAAATGTCGCCAAAAGCTGGTATTTGCACGTCTACTCAATTTCTAGTGTACTTATTTTACATACGCCTTTTCAATATAACACATTAATTTCTATCATACGAAAAAAAATTTTAATCAAAGTATTGAACACGTTAGTCATGCGCAATATTCCATACCTTCGTTTATGAAGTAACCGTTGATTCAGATTTCAAATACTCTGTCTAAAAGGTGATATTTGCACGTCTACTCAATCAGTAGGTTAAGCCATATGATATATCACAACATCCTTCTCGAACCATACAACTTAACAGATTATAGTTTCGTCCATAACTTTTTTTGTAAAACTTCATAAGTATTAAAGAATCAAGGTTCACTTGATTAAATTCAGGAAGAAAACTAATATTGAGCCAATTCAGATGTGAGATGACTATTGTTGATTCTTGATCAGTTCTGTTGAATTTCATGTGTTTACAACTCACAATTATTAGCAATGAATTAATTTACACATGTTTTTATCTCAAAATTGACATACTCTTTATATATTATAAGTTTGATCACAGTTTCAACGTAAAATTTTTAACACGTTGATTCAGTACACAATTCTCTGATCAGCCAGTTAATGTTTTTCACACGATTACTTAATTTTAATGACGTTTAGTTCATTTGCAATTGCCAAATAAAAAAGATTAGTGGTTGTTACGAAACTGTGTTAATTGTAGACAATAAACACATGGACAGTTAATGAATCAGAAATCATACTTTTTTGCCTAACCAGGGAAATTTAATTTTATCTTAAATATGACAACGCTGTGTACACCGATGGTCCCTGTTTGGGCACATACAAAATCATCGCTGAGACAATCAATGGGAAGCTCATTTCCCTTTCCCCCTAACTTATTATTTCGCAAGTCTAAAAGTACGTAATCACACGACCGCTACGGCGGCCTGATGGCCCATTCCGGCAGTTAAGCTACCAAAAAGACCATTATTCAACATAGAAACCCTCTGCTTTGCCTTCGGGAACCTATCCTCCTCCGTTTCCATATCTGAAACAGGCGCCGTCACGTATTTTCTCTCGCAAGTGCCGAGCCACTTGGCCTGCATGTACTTGTGTTTTCTCCATGGACCCATGTGCATTTTCTTGTCTTTCATACACTTTTTCACCGCCGTGCACAATATCTTTATTAATGATCTTAGCCTCTCCGTTTTTCCGACATACACTTCTGGTAATATTCCGATGAGTCGCTTGTACTCCTCACTTCCTTTCGCCATCTCAAACTCCGCCCTAAAAGATAGCTCGATCACTACTCGGATCTCGCATTTCTTTGAACCAGATTTGTCCAAGATTTCCAAATATTCATGCTCACCTAATGTTATAAATAAAACGAGCATGAGAGTTAATTAGTCCAACTATTACAAATTTAAATCTATATATATATATATGACAACTTGCTCGATACGCAAAAGTATAAGCAAAAACGTTTAACACATATTTTTATAGAATATGTAGACGATTCCGTTGACGTGTTTTTCAATAAATAATGCGAATGAAGATGGCTGAACATTTAAACGATTTCAAAAAAAATCCTTAAATCTAAAATCATAAATGAATCACAAGTCATCTTCTTTTATTAGGAAACAATATTGAGACTAGAGGTTTGAGTAGAAATGGGGTTAACTTGTACCTGCAGGGATCTCATGAGAACTTCTCCACTTAGATTTGAAGATGACGCAATCATAGCCGGCGTCTCGGAGGCGGCGAGATACTTCGCCGCGCAAACAGCTACGACAACCGCCGGTCACCGGTCTCCGGCAGATACAATGCAAACCCTTTGATCTCACTTCTTTCAAGGCTTCTTTCGTTGCATGTCTAATCTTTGTCTCAATTGAACTTGTCCTATACAGTGTCGCCTATATATTTCCAATTCGGTCCAAAATAAAATTAATGAGACCACACAAACAAAACAGAATCGGAACTTTTAATTACAATTTTGAAGAGTTTATTAATCAATAAAAAACTACCTGGAGAAGTTGCTCTTGTTCATTCCAAAATGTTCTGTTCACTTTAGAATTGTAACCAGCGGCGTCGTTATCAGCGTCGGAATCGTCGCCGGCGGAAAAGCTACCGGAGTCAGGGTAAACCTCCGGCGAATAGTTTCCTTCGTCAAGAAAACCAAATAGAACATCGTCGGAGCTAGCCATACCGTCGAGAAATTTCATGATGTCCTCGGAATTTTGCCGATCCATTGCTTTACTCGTTTAGGAGAGATGGAATGTTTTTTTTTCCTTTCTCGTAATTATTTTTTGTTTCGTTTTGGGTTGAAGAGAAATAAGATTAAAGTAGAAGAATATATATAGTCAGAAATTGAAGTTTACGTGGGACCCGGATAAGTATTGGGACCCACCTGAAGGGTGGGAAAAACAGATACAAGGCGCCGCGAATAAGTGCTCTAATGCTCTGTTGAGTTTGGAAGAAAATGACGTGTCAGAATAAGATTGGACAGTGAGTCAGATCTGAGGGTTAATGACAGCTAATTCCTACGTCCGCATGGCCAATCACGAGACCTGCGCATCACAATTTCGGATATACTCAGATACCTAATATTGGAAGAACCGTTTCAATAGCTTATTCTTAGTTAGTATTGTAACTTTCCTTTTATTAACTTCACTTAGCGTATATCCATTTCCAACGATTATTGATAGAGCTTATAGACATAAATTATATGAATTATTACGATTTTTTAATTATACCCAATGGTATAGGTATATCTTCTTAAAATTTCACATGAAATACACGAAGGATAAAAAAGTTATAAGAAATTCCGTAGAACTAGATAAATATTTGTTGCAGTTAAATATAAATAAGGGCAATTAGAAATTATTGAAACGCATTCGCTAGAACTGTCCTGATCTTGCAGAGAGGGACCCACGTGCCGAAAATCAGACGCGGACAAAGATATCTACGTGGAGGATAGCCATTAACGTTTTTTTTTTTTTTCTGTCCTAAATGCCTTATCCCGACTACGTGCATTGGGTCTCCTTGTCCTGACACAAAAATAAATAATTAGATGTAAATTAGCTGAAAGTTAGAACTTATATTAGGAATTATGTCGGCCAAAAAGTTATTAGGAAACTATAGTCTTCCTTTTTTCATTATACTCGATCTGATTATATTTTCGAAATTGTTCTTTGCCTAAATTTACTCTAATCTAAAACTTAATTTTGGCGTGATGTAAATTTTCAGAAATAAATTTATCTAAATTTCCAAGTTATGCAAATCAAATGTGCTACTACAACTTTATATATATAGATATTAGATATTGTGTATCTAAATAAGTAATATCCATCTGCATTTTTCGATCTACAATCTTTTATTGACCGAAATTGTTTACATTCAACTTATGCACTTTTTATAATGTAAATTTTATTCACCAACAAAAAACCTTCTGACAATGGAATGCCTCTGCTTTGAAATATTGTATAGAAAATCTGAAAAGAGACATGTTTAATAGTATTAACTATGTTGAATGGTACTATTGGATATATCGATTGTCGAATATGCTCAATAGTATCGTTTTTCAGATACCAAAAGTAAGTACATAGGGCATTATACTACATTACTACAAATGGTATATACTTAAGTTTGGCAAGAAGAATTAGCAAATGTCGTGATAAAGTTAAATCACATTTTCCATATAAACTGAATATTCAGATGTTCAGATGCCTATTAAACCATAAAAACCAGTTTAAAATATATCACTTTGTTGTTCTAATCAAAGATGTTTTCTCTCGGTATTTCGCTTACATAATAAGAGAGATGCAAAAAAAAAAACGAAGTAGAATATTCTGTATTTTTTTCCAAGAAGGAATTTGGGAGGCTGGGAATATTCTGAAATAAGGATCACGTGGTGGCAGCATATAGACCAGCTCATTGAGATGAGGTAATTCAACACTAGCAAGTTTAAACAATATTTGTCATTGTTAGTACTGCCAGAAAGTAAATTGTGAAATAACATATTGTCTTTGCGTAGTTTCTGAATATTTTCCAATAATATTCACAAAACAATGCCTCCATACAGTCTGAGATTTCCTCCTATGCCAGAAATCTCTTACATCGTAGTTTTTCTGATAACTCGTGTTTTTATCTTCTCTCTCTCTCTCTCTCTCTCTCTCTCTCTCTCTCTCTCTCTCTCTCTCTTCATCACCACCTGAAAATAGCAACTGAAAATGATAAAATACGTTGCATATATTTTCATTCAAGATTGGACATCATCAGGAAATATCTTGTTTTACTTTCTTTTATTCTGACATTTTGTTTTCCGACTGAATCACATGATCTGAAGAGACTCACTTGATGAATATCATAAAACTTTCAGAAACATAGGTTTTTCCATGTGTCTCGTTTTTATTTGCATGTGATTTGTCATTCAATTTTGATCCACTCATCTATTCCCACCTATATAAGTATATATATTCTATTTTCGCCCTTTAACTTTACCTTTAATTATTGTATTTTTTATAACCTTTTGGTGTTGAGTTAGATTTAATTTTCTCCTATGGATTTGGATAAATAATATCATGCAAATAAAAGATGTAACTAATTAAGAAGTCTGATCTACATTCGCATTACAAATACTAAAAAACATATACTACTATATATATATCATTGTTTTGTCACCATCTTCAGTTGCATTATTCTAATTATTCCACGGATATATCATAAGTATATCCTGGTTAGGAATGAATCCGAAGAGACAGAAGAAAGCAAGTTAATGGAAACATCTTTTATCATTTTTAACATGGGTGGTTGAATTTAAGTAATATATAAACAACTTTTTTTAATTAATAACTTTTTTCATTGAAGAAACCTTTTTAGTGAGGTCGTTAGAAACTAAAAATAAGTATAATCGAAAGTCAAAAGTGGCTGAGATTTGCCGAGATATGCCGATAACACTTGGTAAAGGCACTTCAAGTTCTTGTATTGCTCAATTGTGTATTTGAGAAGCAAATTGAAATGGTAATTGCTAAATATCATACTAATGATTAGGTCTAATTATTATCACGGGAAAAGGAAGATTAGTTATAATATTACAAAAATGGTAAAAGTACATACCTTTGTTAGTGCGATAACTTCCTTTTATTTATTTATAATTTATAATTAAGTATATATATTTTATATTTTTCTTTTTTCCCAACGATTACAACATTATGTCCTCTACCTCAAATACATTCAACTGGATCTTGTTTTTGTCTATCTATATAAAATCTTTATCGTTGGGTATATATATATTTTATAAACAATAATTGTTATGTGTTAGAGTAATACCCTAAGATAACACATTTTTAAGTTTTTTTCTAAATTTAGCATCTCAAAATTAAACTCTCAAAAATAGTACAAATATTTATATAAAAATACTTATTTATTTTAAACAAATTATATATAAACTTAAATTATTGTATTTGGGTTAATTTTTTCTAATTTAGGGTTTAGTTTTTTTCTTTTAAAATATAGTTTAATACATTTTAATCTTAAATTTATGCTATTATTGAAAATTTAAACTAATGATACTATTTTTGGAATAAAAACTTAGAAAGATACTATTTTAGACATTTGCCAATAATGTTAAAGCTATTAAACCTAAACGCAAATAAAAAAATTGCATTTGAAACAAACGATGTTTATTTAACTTTATTAAAGAACAGTACTTGAATATATGATTATTTATACATTATACTTTTGTTTTTTATTGACGTAATTTTTGTGTTATATGAATATATGAGTACGTATGCGACTAAACCACCGATTGCATATGTTTTCTTCAGACTTTAACAAACTAAATTATTTATATATTTTATTTATAAATAATTCGTGGATTTAATAGTAATTAAGGAAGAGTAAGATAAGAAGGAATCGATGTTGGAATAGCTTTTCACAAATTCGTTTGTCTCCCAGCTCTGATGGGATATTCACATCTTATGATTAAGAATCTTAAACATTGTATCCAAAATATCTGTAGATATTTTATTTGTCGTTGCAAAGAAATATTAATATAAAAAGTTCCTCAATCAATCTTATCTCCAACCAAAAACAATAAAAGTGTTGAATCTGTTGATAAAGTTTCATTTATTAAGTTTTCTAACAAAACAAGTAATATAAAGCGTAACTTATTAATAAATTAAGCCAAATTGCATTCATCATACTAATTTAATACATTTATTTGTTTCACTGTATTATGTATAGTAATCTGATCACTATCAAACACTTTTTTTTGTTATCGTATTACAACATACTGGTCTACTAGTTAAATATTTTTATACGAAGATATAATACAATCAAATAAAGTAAGATAAAATCGAACTACATACCTTTAACATGTAAGTAAAGATGCTGCAACCATTAACTCATTTACTATTTCTATCACTATCAAACACATATAAATTCAAATTTAATGTATACTAGATTCATACCCACGCCATGCGTGGGTAAAAATATTCGTAAATTATATTTTATTAGTAATTATAAATTAAATATTTATATAATTTTAAATTTTATTTAAAATTACTTTTAACATTAATTTTTGTATATAAAAATTAAAAAAAGAAAAATCATTATTTTTTACGAATTTAATAGTATTTTTTTTATTATTTTAATAAAATATATTAATTATATAACCAAATTAATAACAATGATATACTTGTAATTATTCTAATAAGTTAAACTCATTTATATATTTATTTGAAATTTACTTTAGTTATGATACGTCAGCATGGTATTTCTGTTAATAACACGTCAGAGTAAAATTATTTTATTAAAATGTTTTTCAAATATTGTATTAGGGATTATGGTAATAACTTAAATCTATTTATATTTATTTGAAATTATTTATAAATTAACATATAAAAAATTTTAAAAAATAAAAATTATTGTTTTTGCAAATGTAATAGTAATTTTTGGTTAGTTGAATAAATTATATTTATTCTCTAACCAAATTAATATCAGTGACATGTATTGTAATTATCCTAGTAAGTTAAACCCTATTATATATTTAATCTGAAACTCGCTGTGGTGTTGACACGTCAGCTGGTATTTTTGTTATTAACACGTTAGGGTAAGGTTACTTTGTTAAAAAGTTTCCCAAATAATATATTAGGGATTATGAGAATCAGTTATTCAATAAATGGAACTTTTATAATCTTTTATATTAATACTCTAAGACGACAAAATCCACGATTGGCCATGGGGTAAAGTTCATAAAACATTCGTTTTAGGCGCCAAATAATAAAAAAAAGTTTTTTTTTCATTATTCGTTGTCATAAAAAAATTCTGCGAACTCATTTTTTTATAATTTGTTTTCAATCGTTTTTATATCCATTAATCGTTTTACATCGTAATTCTCATATCGAATTTTTCGCATTCTAACAACCTCAAATTCTCCAATCCATCTCATTACCTCAAATTCCCGTCACGTTTCTTTATCAGAAACACTACAAAATAGTGTATTCCAATATCTAAACTAGCCACCATTTTCTTCTATTTTCCGTTTTAATATACGAAATATATACACCTATATTCTCAATTCTAAAACCATAAAGAAAAACTTTTAATATCCCAAGTTGTGCATTATACTTTGTGGAAATTATTGAGAGAAAAAAATTATGAAGTCATCAAGTTACGTGAGATAAACTTGAGACCTACTTCCTTGTTACAATAGTGGATGATGTAAGTGGAAACTTATATATATAGCTGCTTCGTATTTAGGACGACGACTTCTAGGTAAAAAATAGTAATCAAACTAAATAAACTATTTAGTATGCTTTGTTATGTTAAGATAGTGGGAACAAAGACTGTTTAATATGCTTTGTTAAGATAGTGGGAACACAATAATTGAGGATTCTGATATCACCACAGTTTAACCTTATATTAACATTTGCAACTTTATTTTTTCATATTAACACTTGCAATTTTATTTTTTCATATTAACCACTTGCAACTTTATCTTTTCATATTAACACTTGCAACTTGAGACGATACTTTTGACAAATTAAATTCCATTAGTTTGTATACACATTGAAAATGGATTTTGATTAGATTGTGCCCAATTCACGATTTTTAGTAGAATTGGTCTGATTTGGCCCAATAGTTATGTAATAATTTGGGAAAAAAGGATAAAAAATATTTTGCACCAGCCGGGAATCGAACCCGGGTCTGTACCGTGGCAGGGTACTATTCTACCACTAGACCACTGGTGCTTAGTTGTGAAGAAAAAGCAAAAATAAGGATAATGACATAATAGCGTTAAGGCTAAGTCTCTTAATTATCATTCCTTTCCTAACGATTCAAATCTCGTTGCAATCAAACATTCCGTTTATCTACACTTTTATACACCAATATCAGACTCACTCCTTTCTTGCATAAACCTCACTATATTCTTGTCTATAACCTACCCCTAAGCTAAGTATGTGTTGAATAAAACAAGAAGCTTGAGATGAGATAATGACGTTTCCAATCCTATCTAATTCTAAGAGACCTTCATACTATGAATCTTGTTTACTTAGCTTTGCTCGGTTTTGAGTTTTTTTTTGGTATTTGTAACTTCCATTTTTGAGCTTTATTATGGTTATTGTCTCCAAAATTTAGTAAGAAAAACAAGAAATACGTACGTATAACGTATTTTACTTTCTCCCCACCCGAGTCCCTTGGAGTAAATGGTGAAATGGACTTATTATTGTGCTGTCCACATTTTATGGGTACGATGAACCTACTGGTCAAAAAAAGTCAGCCTCGAAATGTCAAATACTCAACTTCTTCTTTTTTTCCCTTGGATTCATCGTACATGACTCAATTTATCGTAACTGTATGCATCATAGTATTAATCCTGAAATCACGTCAAAGCCCAAATAGTAACTACTAATTACAGTTTAATTCTTCGTAGGTATATATTTATATTTTACTTCAATATATGTTCAACTTTACATTTTAACTTTAAAGTCGATATTCAGTGTGGTATGTGTGCACCGCCAAGAAACAGTGCGTGAAGAGCACTGCCCAATGTGTAAGCAGACCATCAAGAGCGTGTTCTTCACGCCACAATAAGATGCGACTGGGAGCGTACGGCCACTTTCCTTTTCTCACAATTCTTCACCGTAAACACTCGACCCCAAAAAAGGAAACAGAGAAGAAGATTAGACAGACAGAGAGAGAGAGAGAGGGGTGTTTTAACGATTTACCATATCTTTACGGCTTTACCAGCAGACAGAATCAACAGATCTGGTGTTGTCTTTTTAATGGCGGACAAGGAAGAACAAGAGACGATGACCTCGTACAAGCTGTTTTTGAGAGTAATAAGCAAGAGAAGAACATGGGTCTCTCTCTTTCTTGTCGTCTACGCGATCCTCTTATCCTCTTCATGGAATTCACTTAATTCGATTGTGAATTGGTACGGAGATAACCACCAGACATCATCTGGATGGCCTGCGGTTTACGCTTCCGTGCTTCTTGGGGCGGTGTTCGGAGTTCTATCGATGGCGGCGGCGCTGTTCATAGCCGTACCGGCTGTATTGGTGATATGGATATCGGTAGTGGTGACGATGGCTTTCGCCGGAAAATCGAGAAGGAGAGTGGTGGTTGAAGGTAGGAAAGTGACGAAAGAGATCGCTGGGTTTGTGTTTAGGGTTCTTCTTAAAGAAGGAAACGTCGTGGCTCTACTTTGTGCTGTCTTTGCTTATTTCGTCTTCTTTAACTCTTACTCTTTTTCCTCCTCTTGATTCAGTTTACCAATTTGTCATAAACGAAAACATTTTACAGCTAATTATCAAAATCTTTTCTTATTAAATGTCTTTGATTTAAGAAGATTTTGGCTTCTTGAATCTAAAAATCAATCTTCTGTATTTTTTATTGTCAGATCGAATGCTTTCCACGTCACAATACCGACACGTGAATTTATTGCCTTTTCTTTTGTTATTTCTTTGAGAACCACAGATTCTTCTTTTGTCGCTCTGTTTGTCGGTCGCTCTGTCTCTATGTCCGAGGAAAAGAATTTGAACCATTTAATGGGTTTCCGCTTTAAGGCCCATTGGGCTTACGACTTTTACTAGCTTCGTTAAATTAATCACTGGATTATTGTCAACATAAGTTTTAGCTCATTAATTACTTTAGCTAATAAATTAAAAGCTAAAAATGGGCCATTGATGGCCTAGGAATTATCAAATAGATAGATTGTGATGACAAAAGAAGATAATAGATTGTGGTTGAAGGAGGAAGTGTGCATGTGATTAGGTATCATCAAAGCTTAAAAGGTAATGAGTCAGTTCAATCTTCCCTTCACCCATCTTTCATCGAGTAGCATTAGTAATGAATGTAACAATCGCAGTCAATGCATAGTATGTAAGATAATTCAAAGGAAAAGATGTGCATATTTGACATATATGTTCAAACATTTTCCAATGCTATTGATCCGATAATTCAGTGTATTTGTTTTATTTTCGTTTATATTGTCTTAAGATATTATTCAATCTCATTGGTTGGTGGTTTGTAACATCACAGTTCAATTGGTCTATCTGAGTGTTTGTTTGCTTTATACATATTATAAAAAGTATTGGTAGTCACAATTATTAACCCAAAATAGCAATGATTCAGGTTTTATTTACTTTTGTTTTTTACAGTAATTTAGTTGCAAGATCATAGATGGCTAATATTTGCACTTCGATCACTTGAAGTTATTAATGATTCTTCTGGCTTTAGAGAAAAGGAAAAGAAAAAAGCGTCACCGACAACATTTTAAGTATTTTACTTCTGTCTTTTATCTATTTTATATTTTATAATAGATATCGACAAAAAAGGATATAACAAAGATTCTAGCTGATTTTGTTTTTGAATTTTAACTTCTTTGTAGTTAACAAAACATTAGAAAATTATAGAGGTGGAGATGACTGTGTGTTAGAGCGCGAAAAACCGGATATGAAAATCACGATATGAAGAAACGATTTACGGATGAAACAATTGAAAAACTGAATTAAAAAGAAGACGAATTCGTGGAGGCGAGATTTGATCTCTTTCCTTAATTCAATAAATCTCCCGCAGTGTGGCGGTTTGATGAGATTTTGAATCCCAGGATACAACCACAACGAGACTACAATTGCAACACCCAACTGTAGAATCTACGAACAAGAATCTACGCTATACTCTCGATAAAAACTTACAGTGCGTGAAGAAGAGAGGAGGAAGATCGCTGGAACGACTTTGGGAGAGAATGCGGCCGAATTAGGTTAATGAGGATTAAGGCTTGTTTTTATAGCCTTAAGGGAGCGGTTTTCGCAACCCTAAAACGTGGGAGGAAACCGAACCGACGAAAAAATCGTGGACTGTTAGGAGAGAAAACCGTGGGTATGGTTTAGGGTTTTGACTTGGTTTTGAGTCAAAACCATAATCAAAATTTGGCCCAAAAAGAATCTTATTGGGCCTACGGCCCGCCTACGGCCCTTTGCCAAGACCCAAGACCCAAGACCCAAGACCCGAGACCCGAGCCCCGATCCCCGAGCCCGAGCCCTGAGCCCGAGCCCAGCCCGGCCTGGCAGCGACGGTGGCGCGCGCGTGGCTTGGTCCCTTTTCTCTCCAACTCTTTTAAGCTACTACATAAGCTCTCCCATTTATATACTAGAGGATTTTTGCTCAAGTTTCCGATGTGGGACTTTTGTCCCTCCTCATTAATGGGCTTTTTAATGAGCCCAATGCCCATTTCTCATTCACATTCCAACAATTTTTGCAATCAATATTTGGGTTATATTACCCAATTGAACATGCAAATTTGTTCATAAAAATTGTTCCAACACTGTGATGAATATTTGTTGCTACACTACAAATATAAAAAGGATCTTATCATACCAATGACCTTAGATGATTGCTTCACGACATTGGAATTTTTTTTTGTTATTTTTATGTATCTCGATTTACAAAAAAGATCTTACCATACCAATGTGGTGGATGACTCCATAGCAAAATCATCTTTGTTGTGTGTAAAGAATTCTTCCACTTTTGAAAATTTCATTTAATAAAACATTAGATTTTAGTTTTAAAAAATATATGATATATCATGTTTTAAAGTTTTTATTTTAAAAATACTATTATAAAACAATTCTTCTAAAGCAACATATTATTATAAATAAATTAAAAAAATATCGTATTTAAATTTATATAGTTCAATATACATTTTTATAAATAATTTTTAGCTATTTTATATTAATTGTGAGATATTTTAGAGAAAAAACAGAAATTGTATATTTGAAAAATACTTAAAACTATTGTATTTTTAAGAATTACTTTTGCCACAAATGTTGTTGTCATGCTATCTATGCTATATTACCATCATAAAAACATGGACAATACCTGAAAGTGATTTTCATCAATAAAACAAAACAATATAATATTAAATGTTAAGTTTATGCAAAAGCTAAATATTTTCAATGGAAAACTTTGTTTGATATTTTTGGGAATTTTGAGAAGTGAAAAGATTAAATGTTATGTTAATTGTGGGGGTTGGCATTTCATAATGTCGTATGATTGAACGAAATGAACATTTCTCAAATATCTGGATTTGATGACACTCCAACGCATGTGGACTGTTTTTTTTTCCCTTAGAGATTGAAATGTTCTCTCTTTCGTATATTCAAATCTACTCATTAGTAGTTATTCAAAAGTTTCGTTTTCCTATATGCTTAAAATTAAAATTAACAATCCCTAATTCGAAATTTTAAAGTATATTAGTCTCTGTCTTAATGCCAGAATAGTTTATGTGCTGTTTTCTTCCTTTTTGGGTCATATCATGTGTTTTTCTGTTCAACCATTTACAAACATTAGAAATATATTTATTGTTATCATATTATGTGTACAAAAAGGAGAGCAAAATCTAAACTTTTGTAAAATTCAAAACATCACAGTTCTTGCCCTGTCCTTTGAGAGTTTTAACATACAAAAAAATTACGTGTTTTTGTTTAAAAAGAGAAATTATATTACAGCACAGAATTTACTAATTTGGGTTTTTTGGAATCTAACATTCGTATTTTTTCTCCTTTTTTCTGGCATCGGTTTTGGGATACACACATATATAATTAGTGTGCAGTGAAACTTATATAAAAACAAAAACAATAGATCTGTGTTTGTGGGTATTCAATTCCTTATCAAGCTCACATTTTTCTGTTTGTTTTGTACATCTACTTTGCCTAAAGCGTTAATCGAAGGGCTTATTCAAATCTTGTTATTTTTTGGTATAAAGTGAGAATTTTTCCGTCTTTGTTTCATAAAAAGCTTTGATTTCAGAGCCACTCACCTAACAAGGACAAACTTTTCTTCTGGGTTCTACCGACAAGGGCTGTTTCTCCAATTCTGGGTTGATATCCTCCTTGTGTAGGCAGGTAAGCAGAAAAGCATGTCTCCCGCAAGGAATGGGGAAGTTTTACCAATTCTAGGGCTCCTGATATGTGCAGCTTTCATCTATCTCTCATTTTGGGATTTGTGGCTCAATCACAAAGCGAAAACTGAGTTAGGGTTTGTGAAACGCAACGGGACTCAGTTCGTGGTGGATGGTAAAGCTTTGTATATAAATGGGTGGAACTCGTATTGGTTCATGGACCATGCGGTGAATGAACACAGTAGATACCTTGTGAGTGAAATGCTTGAAGTTGGAGCCAAAATGGGTCTCACTGTGTGTAGAACTTGGGCTTTCAATGACGGTGGCTACAACGCTCTCCAGATCTCTCCTGGCCGATTCGATGAGCGAGTCTTTCGGGTACTTTTTTGTTACCTGGCTTTAGAATTTTCTAACAAATGATAAATTTAGAAGTTTCATTAGTAAAGATTCTTTACTATATGTGGTGCTACAATCTGTCACTAAGCTTTTCTACCGTTTCTCTCTACTTGATTTCATCAGTTCTGAGATGTGTCTATGCTGAAATTTGTATATTGCTGGTCAGGCATTGGATCATGTAATCGCGGAGGCAAAAAAACATGATGTTAGATTGCTTCTTAGCTTAGTGAACAACTTGCAAGCGTACGGGGGGAAAGAACAGTATGTGAAATGGGCATGGCAAGAAGGCGTTGGCCTCAGCTCCTCCAATGATTCATTCTTCTTTGACCCATCTATCCGCAAATACTTCAAGAACTATCTCACGGTAATGGTTTTGTTTATCCTCGTCTCATACTGAGTGATAGTGAGCAAGCCTAAAGGGTAAGATGGAATTCTGTTTCTTGTATTGCAGGCTCTGCTCACCCGCAAGAACTCACTAACTGGAATAGAGTACAGAAACGATCCTACGATTTTCGCTTGGGAGTTGATAAACGAGCCTCGATGCACGTCTGATGTCTCTGGCCGCACCCTTCAAGTTAGTCCTCCGTTTAACTTATAACTTTGAAGTTTGAATCGTTCAGATTGTTTCTTAGTCAGGAAAATATCAATGTGTTTCCTGCGGGATCACAGGACTGGATAGACGAAATGACAGGATTCGTAAAATCAATTGACGACAAGCATCTCCTCACAGTAGGCCTGGAAGGCTTCTATGGTCCCAAGAACCCAAAACGGCTGACAGTTAATCCAGAACAATGGGCCTCTGAGCTTGGATCAGACTTTGTTCAAAACTCTAACTCCTCAAACATTGATTTTGCATCTGTACATATTTACCCCGATCACTGGTACGTCCGTTGAAAAAAGATTTGATTGCTATGAGTATGAGCTATTGGAAGTTTGAAACATGTTGTCTAATTTGACTAGACATATTTGATCCAAGTATGAACTCTTTTGAGGCAATTCTCACTTCTTCAGTACTTAATTCGCTGCAAATATACAAACTGGCAGGTTTCATAATCAGAGCTTTGAAGATAAGCTTAAGTTTACTGTGAAATGGATGCAATCTCACATTGAAGATGGGGTGAAGGAACTGAAAAAGCCAGTTCTGTTCACAGAGTTTGGGCTCTCGAACCTGAACAATGACTACAAGCCATCACAGCGAGATCAGTTCTACAGAATCATCTTCGATGTGGTTTACAAATCAGCCAAGCGAAGGAAGTCAGGGGCAGGCACATTGGTGTGGCAGCTATTCATGGAAGGCATGGAAGGTTTCAATGATGACTTTGGGATTGTTCCACATGAACAAGATTCCATGTATAAATTAATGACCGAACAATCTTGCAGATTGGGTCGTGTCACAGGACGTCTTAAGGAACATAAGTTGAGTAGACTTTGTTCACATAGACATTGAGAGAATCACATGTACACTGGGATTTCTATACAGTGTCAGTGTGTACTCTGATTCTCGTTTTTGCACTTTCTCATTACAAGAGTCACCTTCAGATTTCAGAGTAATAATTTGATGCATTCAGGTTACTTAAATCGAGTTTATAGAGAAATCATTATAGAATCATAGAAAAACCAGAGAAAATTCATATTTATAAGAACATTATCTGTAATTTCTTCGAGAGAAATCGACAAACCAAGATGCATTTTTGGAACTATACTCTTAAGCCTAAACACTAGAACGAGAATTTTGACGATGCTAAGTAAAATCTAACTCGATCTACGCTTTGCCAATCTTGGAGATGTCCTCATTGAACGTGTCTCATCAACTTTTTCAGTCTTCTTCTCCTTCAATCTCATCCCAGCTGATTCCAATTCAATCGATTTCTTGTTGGTTTTAACCAGTTTGGTTTTATTATCTCCAGCGACTCTATCAAAATCATCAGAGAGTTTTCTCCTGATTCTGACTACGCCTTCATCTTCCGATCCGATCTCCTCCTCATCATCGTCGTTCAGATCTATGAACCTCCTTCGTTTCACTGCAATCGGAGTCGCCGGGGGAGAGTCAAATCCAGATCTCTTCTTCTCAAAACTCTCAGATTTGAGTTTTACAGGGCTAGATTTCTCGAGCTGGGCTCGGAGCTTGTTGACGTTTCCTTCAATTCGGCCCTGGAGACGGAGGCGCGTGAAGTTGAGACCACCCATAGACCAGTGGGCGTCTTTCGCCCATGAGAGAAGCGGATCAAGCACAGAAAGGGGCGGGTCAACACGAACAGAGTTAAATTGAGGATTATCGAAGAAACGAGGTCTGGGTAACCCGTTTCCGTAGAACTCCGCAGGCCTAATGGCAGAATTTTTCTTCACCGGCGTCATCATTGTGTGATTTCAGAAAGAGAACGAAAGAGGGATGTGTAGTGATAATTGGGGATTAGGGTTTATATCAAGAACGTTTTGGCGGGTCAGTTATTGGCGCGAGACTCTAACGGCGCTGCTTGAAATAAAAACTTTGGCGCCTCTTTAATTTTCGCATCCGCGCATTTTTTTTCAATTTGGTATTGTTACTAAATACACGCTTGCCCTCATATTTTAGTGCGGGTGCCAATTTATGACATTTTTATTATGTACTGATTTATTTTCTATATAATTTTATTGGATATGCTTTTGGTATATAATTTTTCCTTTAAAATTTAATACCTTGCCATTCGGATATTTTCTATGAACAACATTCCAAATAAAAAAAAAACAAAGCAAAGTAGAGATACCAGACGGACTCAAAATTGTGCAAAAGAAAAACAACTAAAGGTCAGAGATTTGGGTAACAAGAGGAACATAGAAAGTAAAGCATATGTACACATATAATAGGCATAAGGAAACACAAATCGAATTCCATAAGAATACACAAGAGGCCCAATAAATATGGCCTATAGACTAACGAAAGAGATGTTTGCCTAGGAAGCAGTTTATTTATTGTGAAACATTACAAAAGAGAGAAGACACGGCTTCACCATCCTCTGGGAGGTTCGTCTGAGGATTGCACACTCAATCTGTCAAGGAGGGCATTAAAGTGAATGGGTTGCCCACTCTCCTCCATCTTCTGAATCATTGCCATGACATGGTCTCTTCTGAAAATCCATGTGCACTAGCTTCTTAGTTCTCTATCATTCCACCACCTTATGGACTTTGTAGGTAATGGGCCAATTGCTTTTTCTGGGGTGATGGCTGATGCGTATTGCATCCGTCTACCTTCACACATGGCATTATTGGCATACCCGGTAGGAGGTCTTGGGGGTAGATATCCTTCCCCCGTCTGGGGCTTTCAAACATTTTAATTTGTCTGCTTCAGAGCATGAGGGTGGTGCACCGACAGCACCGTATCAGCAAGCTTGCATAGATTGTTGTGAAGGCACAGATCAGGATGATTGCATCTGTAATACTGCTTTGCACCGATTCTACTGGGGAATTGTTGCTTGGTGGTACAGGTGAGTATGTTGGGTAGGCTCCACTGGACTGCAGCCTGGCTTGTGGCTGGGAAAACCAAGTTTGCTGGTACTGCGAGAATGAGTGAGTGAGTTTGGGTGTGGTAGGCATGAACTGAGCATGACTTGGTAGTGCTTGAGGTTGTGGTGGTAGAGCATGAACGGGAGCTGAAGTGTGTTTTGAAGTTATTTTTTATCGTTCAAATATATATCTTTAATCTGATATACATGTACGTAACCCACAAATTTGTACATATTCGTGGGATTAGTGAGATTTGTTAGAAATATAAAAAAAAAAAAACAATAGTCATTCAAAATGAATTTAGTTACTATGAACGTATAAAAGAAAGTAGCCGCAAAAGTTTCTGCTTTCATTTGTATCCATACATCTTTAATCATAACTCTAAATAATAAAACAGTAGCTTACAAGGATCCTATACGTCACCATAAGATGCTTTAGCTGTACAATATGTCTTTTTACCATTTTAATATATTGTATTTAATAAAATATTGAAAGAACTAGGAATCCCTATGTTTTTAAAATAAAATGACCGAACATAATTTGAGTAAAATATTGTAATGAGTACTAAAGTTTCACGAGATTGTATTCTTCTATTGTCTTTATCAAAGATAAAAGAATACAGCGTTATATTTGCTAAGGTCGTTGTCAGACATCAGTTTACACCAATTTGCATTTGAGATTTTCACAAAAACACATAATCAGATGATTCAGATCCACTTGTTCAAAGCCGTTCATCCACACATAGCAATAATGGGAAAAGAGAGGGTATAATTGTCCGATACAGTAGCTGACTTTTCAGTCTCAAACTCAGAAAGTGGCAGCAATGTCCGAACACGTGGGTGGTTTAGCAACCAATGATGGACCCATTTTTCATTTATAAGGACCAAACCAATCATGTACTTCTTTGTGTGGCTCTAACTTTGAGGTTCCATTTTTAATTACGATTTTACTATATTACCCTTCTTACTTTGCATTTGCTTCACGAAAATTTCATAAAGATATACCAAACCGATTATCCAAACTGTAGTGGTTACAATGGTCTCAACATGGCTTAAGAAATTTGGAGAAAGGGCAAAACAGTAATATTAGATACATAGATGAGCAACTTGGCGTAATTTTAACCTTTCCCATTGCCTATAAATCCATCGGTTAACGAAGCAAACACCACAATTTTCCCACATTTTCTCTCATCTGCCTACGGTTGCAAATTCATTTATTGAACACAGGAGTAACAAAAACAAAAGGCTAACAACTCCGGAAATCTGAAGATTGAGACATGAAGAAATCTGGAATTCTTGCAACTTCCATCTCTGTAGCGGCTTCTTCTGCCGCCACGGCCATCTCCGCCACCTCCACTAACACCTCCGTGTCATTCTCTTTGCCGGAATCCAATCTTTCCCGTCAGGTAAAAGCAAGCTTTTGTTTCTAGGTTTCTCGACAGCGTTAAGTTCCTCTGTTTTTGGTCTGTTTGAAGTACTTAAACACTCGAGCTATTGAAAATTTTATTAACAAAAATATCAAATTTATCAAGGGGGTTGAATGAGTTAAAATTAATGTACTTTTTTGTGTGGCTGATTTTGATTAGGATTCAAAGGAAAAACAGAGGAAGAAGAAAGGATCAGAAGATGGAGATGAAAAGTTTGCTCCAAGGTTCGATGGGTTAAGATTCATCGAGACGCTTGTTACTGCTCACCGATAACGTTTCGTTTTTCTGATTTCGCCGGTTTATTGATCAACAACCAAATTTACTGATTTTTTTCCTTATTTGTTCTTTCACATCACTACAGTCACTTTGGATTAAAGTATTGGAAAAGTTTGTATACCACCAAGAGGCATGTTTTCACGAGTTTCATGTTTTCCTGAATTTCTTTGTTCTTGCTCGAACTGACCCTATAAGACATTGTGGGCTTAAGCCAGCCCATTAATTCCCAAATTGTTATCTTGATTGATCCACACAACATGTAAGTGTGAAATGCTAGTTTTGTGACGTTTAAAGAATATTTCAAAAAGGACTCAAAATTGCAACTTAGTGGGTTATATTAAGTGTTGTCAATGTGAGACCATCTAAGTTATCAAATCTGCATAATACATGTTAAAAGCATCTAAATTATTACATCTACTTGTTGCACGAAAGAATAAATGTGTCACACAACAACTAACAAAAACGGAATGTATAAACAATTCATGTCGGAACCATAACATATATATTATGTCTTCAAAAGAGGTAAAATAAGAAAACGGGGACGAGCAATGCATGTGTGGAGACAAGAGGGATCGATGCATGAGATGCTGCCATGGTGGTGACGTTGGTGCAGTCGAGACCTTCTTTGCCTTCTTTGCACATGTTTGCGAATATTCCGGGAGGATAGCGACCGTAGAGATTGATGTAGCTGAACATTGTGGAGGCACATTCTGTCTTTTCGTCGTTAATAACGTCCGCTAATGGGCAAGCAAATTCCTTGAAGGCGGAGCAACATGCCTTCGCTGGATAATTTGGTCCTTTGCATCTACTCGTTATGATTGTGTAGTTCTTGTTCGCAAAATCTTCTTTGCACGCTGTTATAATTACATATATTATTATTAACAAAATAATGAATATTGCTTAATATAATTCAATTACGATCAATGACTTAATTATGTTTCTTACTTGTCTTTGCCTGAAGAAGAGCTCGGCTTGTGGATGGGTGTGACTCAAATTCATCAACTGCACATGGAAATCCCATTAAAACTAATTTGGAAGAAATTTAAACATATTTTTAATAAACACGATTTTGTAAATTACGAGAGATGTGGAGAGACGAGGCGAATCCAGACAAAAGGAGGATTGGAAGAAAAGAGAGCAAACAATGAGGAGAAATCTCCATGCTTCTGTTTCCTCCTCCTTTGTTTTTCCTTTTGTCACTTTTTATTTTCTAAACTATTATTTTCATGTTTTAGAGTTATAGGAGGAGAGAAAAATACTGCTGATTTACCGGATAATTAAGCAGAAAAAACAATATCGCTAACTTGGCAAAACATATTAACTATTTACTAAAAGTGAAAACCAAAATTTAGTTGAAAAATACTCATATCTTGGCTCAATATATCCTCCGAAACCTTAAATGCAAACCCGCCCCAATAATTTCATATGAGACTTTGAAAACATTATCACGGACGTGTGCATATAATATAATATATATATATATATATATATATATTAAACTGAATCCTTAATATATTAATTAAAAATCATGTTAACAAATTAATTTTAGATAGATGTGTGATTTACAATTATAGCACGTTGATATACGTTGATATGTCACACTATTACAATATTTTAAAATAAATATTACATAAGAAATAATTTACTAAATTATTTATGAAAATTGTCATTAGAGAGTATATTATGTATAAATCCCTAATATTCCAACATAAAATCCAAATACAATATAAAATAAAATATTATAAATTTTGAAAAATTAGCCAAATCAAATATAAATCAGAAATTTAGTTTAATTGAATATTTATCACATGTAAAATTTTATCCAATATAAATATAATTTAAATCTATTTGTATAATTCAATTTTATTATATATTTCATTTTCGTAATCAATATTAAAAAATGTAGAAAATTTATTTTAAATATAAGATAAATTATATATATATCTAATTTACATTAATAAAATAATTAATTAATTATAATATGTAAATATTTTTTTCCACAAAGTTAGTGGATCAAAATCTAGTTATATAATAAATCAAGATTTAGATAAAGACTTGTTTATATATATAGATACACAATTGTCTATATACAATTTAGAATTGTATCTAAATCATGATTTAACTCGTGGCCACATTAATATATAGTGTTCAAGGGCCCAAGTAAAAGGTGGTCAAGCCCATTAAATTATCCGGACCTTTGTGGGATCTAAGGTTAATACCTTTAAAGATGGCCGAAAAGATAAATTAACTAGTGATTCGTTTAGACTAAATCATTCATGACATTAATGACTTATCCAAGTCTTTGTGACAATTTAGCCGAAACAAATAACATGTTAAATGATATTTATGAACTATGAATAAAGTATTACTTCCCAGTGCACGATTGATCATAACATCGACAAGGTATTACATTGAAATTTAAATGCTTTAACAAAAGAAACGCAATTTTACGACAATGTCTAAAACCTTGTTTTTCATCATCAAATTCAGACATAATGGTGACGGCACAACAAAAACGAGTTTAAAGTAATGTTTTAATTATTTCAACGAGTGAATATCGGGTTTGCCTACTGCAATCAATATAATTGAAATTTAATATAATCTGGTGACTACCAATTGCTCTTTGATTCAGTGACGTGCTGTAACACATAATTGAAATTACCTATAATTGGTTGCGTTTAATGATGATTTAGTATCTCCCTATTCCCATTTAATTAATCAGAAAAGTACCTAACTAATCAGATCTTTTTCAAATTTGGATGACAACGGGAAAAAGAAATGACCAGAAGAGTTTTTGTTTAAAGGGAAAAATTGGCGTAACGGTGCAGCGAGGGAGTGCCACGTCATGGAACTTGGGGGAGTATCTATGGTGTTGCCAGTAACAGAAGCTGCCAACTTTTTTTTTCCAGAGCCAAATTCTTATCTTATCATGATACAGAGATTAAGTTATGATATAAAGCCACGAGGCATTTTCAGTTTCTGACTTTTGTTATCAACATAGTTTTATCAACTGAA
>JAEVFF010001781.1:20000-30547 GCA_018901945.1 Pugionium dolabratum | reverse complement strand
AGAATCTTTGGGCCCTGACCTCTCTTGCCACTAAAGCCCAAGTCTCTGATGTCCCTTGTGTTGTTGAGAAGCCTTTGGACTCTTCCTTGCACTTCTGGCCCATTGTCCTTAGTCGATCTTCCTCTAGGAGCTTCTCGACCCATAAGCTGAATTTGTGGAAGAGTGCCCTTGATCTGCTTCTTGTCATTGCTCCTTGAGATACCACTGGGGTAGAGATTTCCTCTAGGTTCATGTCCTGGAGCTGGTAGCTCATCTGGTCCGAGTCTCCTTGTGTAGATGTTGAAATGCCCGTGCTCTCGGCTGAATCGGCTGTACCGGCTGGACTGTGCGAGGTACTGGCCGAAATGTCTTCTGCTCCGGCCAAGTTGATCCTGGAGCCTGCGGCGTCACCAATTGGACCGGTGGTGTCATCGACATCGCCTCCAGTTGGGCCGGAGGTTTGGGCCTCTTTGCCGCAATGTTGATGGTCCGGCCCGGTTGGACGAAGGTCCAGCAGTACCGCTTGGCCCGGCAGACGTGCCAAATGGCCCGGCTGTCTCGGGAAAGCTCCCTGGTTGGCCAGTCTGGTCTCCTGGCCGGCCATACGACCTGATGTCCCCATCATCCCCTCCCTCTTCAGTAAGTTTTGACCTCAAAACTGGTTCATCTGCATGGAAAGGGGCTACGTCAGTTACGTTGAACGTGTTAGACACATTAAACTCACCTGAAAGCTCGATCCGGTTTTCTGATTGGTATTGGATGGAGGGATGAAGTGAACCACACGAGGGGTGATGAACCTCGTGATAAATCACAAACTTAGAGCTAGGAGGGCTGGTCTCAACTAGGTTCTAAGCGCACAAGTCTCTTGAGAGAATAACTTGTTGAAAGAAAATTCGATCTTTATTAATTAGCTAGAAGGTTGTCGAACTACAATGCTGGAAGTAGCCTTATTAATATGCTCGTGAGCTTGACCTTCTAGGGTCGACTCAAGAAAGAAATGGAAAATTTACAAAACTGCACAAATGGAAAACATAAAAAAGTGCATAACCGAAAAAGGACCTATTCCTACAATATCTTTGACTCAAAAATCTAAATAATCTAAATCCTACCCTGTAAAACAGAATGAGGCAAATATCCAATTTGAAAACTTACCTTTTTACCTCACGGCCAATAAATGGAAGGTGGTCGTTCTTGTGGCATGCACGCACCTTGCTCCTAGTCTTCGACTTGGAGTAGGGTTAGGAATCTTTGGGCCCTGACCTCTCTTGCCACTAAACCCCAAGTCTCTGAAGTCCCTTGCATTGTTAGAAGCCTTTGGACTCTTCTTTGCACTTCTTACCCAATGTCCTTTGTCGATCATCCTGTAGGAGCTTGTCGACCCATAAGCTGAATTTGTCTTGATATGCTCCTTGTCATTGCTCCTGGTGGCACCACTGGTGTAGAGACTTCCTCTAGATGCATTTCCTGAAGCTGGTAGCTTATCTGGTCCGAGTCTCCTTGTGTAGATGTTGAAATGTCCGTGCTCTCGGCTGAATCGGTTGTACCGGCTGGACTGTGCGAGGTACTGGCCGAAATGTCTTCAGCTCCGGCCAAGTTTATCCCGGGGCCGGCGGCATCATCAATTAGACCGGTGGTGTCATCCACGTTGCCTCCAGTTGGGCCGGAGGTTTGGGCCTCTTTGCCGGCAATGTTGATGGTCCGGCCCGGTTAGTCGAAGGTCCGGCAGTACCGCTTGGGCCGGCAGACGTACCAAATGGCCCGGCTGTCTCGGGCAAGCTCCCTGGTTGGCCAGTCTGATCTCATGGCCGGCCATACGACCTGATGTCCCCATCATCTCCTCCCTCTTACGTAAGTTTTGACCTCAAAACTGGTTAATCTGCATGGAAAGGGATAAGTCAGTTACGTTTAACGTGTTAGACACATTAAACTCACCTGAAAGCTCGATCCGGTTTTCTGATTGGTATTGGATGGAGGGATGAAGTGAACCACACGAGGGGTGATGAACCTTGTGATAAATCACAAACTAAGAGCTAGGAGGGCTGGTCTCAACTAGGTTCTAAGCGCACAAGTCTCTTGAGAGAATAACTTGTTGAAAGAAAATTCGATCTTTATTAATTAGCAAAAAGGTTGTCGAACTACAATGCTGGAAGGAGCCTTATTAATATGCTCGACAGCTTGACCTTCTAGGGTCGACTCAAGAAAGAAATGGAAAATTTACAAAAGTGCACAAATGGAAAACGTAAAAAAGTGCATAACCGAAAAAGGACCTATTCCTAAAATGTCTTTGACTCAAAAATGTAAATAATCTAAATCCTACCCTGCAAAAAAGAATGAGGCAAATATCCAATTTGAAAACTTACCTTTTTACCTCATGGCCAAGAAATGGAAGGTGGCCGTTCTTGTGGCATGCACGCACCTTGCTCCTAGTCTTCGACTTGGAGTAGGGTTAGGAATCTTTGGGCCCTGGCCTCTCTTGCCACTGAACCCCAAGTCTCTGAAGTCCCTTGCATTGTTGAGAATCCTTTGGACTCTTCTTTGCACTTCTTGCCCAATGTCCTTTGTCGATCATCCTCTAGGAGCTTGTCGACCCATAAGCTGAATATGTGGAAGAGTGCCCTTGATATGCTCCTTCTCATTGCTCCTGGTAGCACCACTGGTGTAGAGACTTCCTCTAGATGAATTTCCTGAAGCTGGTAGCTTATCTGGTCCTAGTCTCCTTGTGTAGATGTTGAAATGCCCGTGCTCTCGGCTGAATCGGCTGTACCGGCTGGACTGTGCGAGGTACTGGCCGAAATGTCTTCTGCTCCAGCCAAGTTGATCCCGGAGCCGGCAGCATCACCAATTGGACCAGTGGTGATACAAGCCTTGATTCAAGGATGTATGCGCGTGGGCTGTTTGTAGAAGATTAGGTGAGAAACTCAACCTTAGGCTTCTGGATAGGGGTTTTCTGGTTGGTAAACGATGGAAGGGTGAAGTGAACCACACGAGGGGTGATGAACCTCGTGATAAATCACAAACTTAGAGCTAGGAGGGCTGGTCTCAACTAGGTTCTAAGCGCACAAGATTCTTAGAGAGAAAACTTGTAGGGAAAAAGTTCTACTTTATTAATAATCAAAAAGGTTGTCGAACTACAATGCTGGAAGGAGCCTTATTAATATGCTCGACAGCTTGACCTTCTAGGGTCGACACAAATAAAGAAAAAGGAAAGTTTACAAAAGTGCACAAAAGGAAAAGATACAAAAGTGTATAACCGAAAAAGGACCTATTCCTAAAATGTTCTTGACTCAAAAATGTAAAGCATCTAGATCCTACCCTGCAAAACAGAAAGAGGCATATATTCGAATTGAAACTTACCTTAACTTACCTCACGGCCAAGAAATGGAAGGTGGCCGTCCTTGTGGCATGCACGCGCCTTGCTCCTAGTCTTCGACTTGGAGTAGGGTTAAAATCTTTGGGCCCTGACCTCTCTTGCCACTAAAGCCCAAGTCTCTGATGTTCCTTGTGTTGTTGAGAAGCCTTTGGACTCTAATTTGCTCTTCTGGCCCATTGTCCTTAGCTGCTCTTCCTCTAGAAGCTTGTCGACCCATAAGCTGAATTTGTGGAAGAGTGCTCTTGATCTGCTTCTTGTCATTGCTCCTGGAGGTACCACTGGTGTAGATACTTCCTCTAAGTGCATGTCCTGGAGCTGGTAGCTCATTTGGTCCGAGTCCTCTTGTGTAGAAGTGGAAGTGTGCGTGTACTCGGCTGGATGGCCTGTACCGGCTGGATTGTGCGCGGTACTGGCCGGAATGACTTCAGGACCGGCCAAGTTGATCCCGGAGTCGGCGGTGTCATCAGGGGGACCGGCGGTGTCATTCACGTCCCCACCAAGTGTGCCGGAAGCTTGGGCCTCTCCGCCGGCGATGTTGACCGGTCTGGTCCTATAGGTCGAGGGTCCGGCGGTACTGTCTGGTCCGGCAGGCGCGCCAGATGGTCCTGCTGTCTCGGGCAAGCTTCCTGGTCGGCCAGTCTGGTCTCCTGGCTGGATGTACGACCTGATGTCCTCATCATTCCCTCCCTCTTCAGTAGGTTTTGTCCTCAAAACTGGATCATCTGCATGGAAAGGGGCCAAGTCAGTAACATTGAACGTATTGGACACATTAAACTCACCTGGAAGCTCGATCCGGTAGGCGTTGTTGTTGATCCTCTCGAGCACTCTGAATGGTCCATCTCCTCTTGGTGCTAGCTTGGAACTCCTTAGGTTTGGGAACCTCTCCTGCCGTAGGTGTAGCCACACCCAATCGCCTGGTTGAAAGATCACCTCCTTTCTTCCTTTGTTGGCATGAGTCACGTACTGTCCGGTCCTCTTCTCCAAGTTTTCTGCTACCTTCTGGTGTAACCTCCTTATGAACTCTGCTTTGGATGCTCCGTTGAGGTTGGTCATCTCAGCTGGTGGTAGTGGTGTTTGCTCCAATGGGGTGAGAGGGTTGAAGCCGTATACCACTTCAAATGGTGTCTTCTTGGTTGCTGAGTGCACGGCTCGGTTGTAAGCGAACTCAATGAATGGCAGGCACTCCACCCAAGTCTTTAGGTTCTTCCCTAGTGTAGTTCTGAGAAGAGTTGATAGTGTCCTGTTGACAACTTCAGTTTGGCCATCGGTTTGAGGATGGCAAGTGGTTGAGAAGAGTAGCTTCGTGCCTAGCTTTCTCCAAAGGGTCCTCCAGAAATGGCTGAGGAACTTGGTGTCCCTGTCTGATACGATGGTCCTTGGCACTCCATGAAGCCGTACTATCTCCCTGAAGAACAGCTCAGCTGTTTGTGTGGCATCATTGACATTGGCACATGGGATGAAGTGTGCCATCTTGGAGAATCTGTCCACCACTACAAAGATTGCATCTTTGTGGTTGATCTTGGGCAGACCTAGAACAAAATCCATCGAGATGTCCACCCATGGATGTGTTGGTATGGGCAGTGGGAGATACAACCCGTGAGGTTGCACTCGGGACTTTGCCTTCTTGCAAGTGATGCATCTTGCACAATGTGCTTCTACTGTCCTCTTGATGTGTGGCCAGTAGAAGTGCTCCTTGACCACTGCTAGAGTCTTGTCGACACCAAAGTGGCCCATGAGTCCTCCTCCATGAGCTTCTCGGATGATAAGCTCCCTTAGTGATCCCTGTGGTATGCACAGCCTTCTTTCTCGGAACAAGAATCCCTCATGGATGTAGAATTTGCCATGACTCCCTGTGCTACACTCCTTGTAGCTCTCAGCAAGGTCAGGATCATCCTTGTATAGATCCTTGATGTGCTCGAATCCTAGGACCTTTGCCTCCATGGTTGATATCAAGGCAAACCTCCTTGATAGTGCATCGGCTACCACATTGTCTTTGCCCTTCTTGTACTTGATGATGTACGGGAAGGTTTCTATGAACTCCATCCACCTGGCATGTCTCCTCTTGAGATTGGTTTGCCCTCTGAGGTGTTTGAGAGTCTCGTGATCAGTGTGGATCACAAACTCCTTGGACAGCAAGTAATGCTGCCAAGTCTCCAATGCTCGGACAAGGGCATAAAGCTCCTTGTCATAAGTGGGGTAGTTCAGTGAGGCACCACCTAGCTTCTCACTGAAGTATGCCACTGGTCTCCCTCCTTGGGTTAGCACTGCTCCTATGCCTATTCCAGAGGCATCACACTCCACTTCAAACGTCTTGTTGAAGTCGGGCAGGACTAGCACTGGTGCATGTGTAAGGCTGTCCTTCAAGGCCTGGAATGCCTTCTCCTGAGCTTCTCCCCAGCTGAATCCCACGTTCTTCTTCACTACTGCCGTCAGTGGTGAGGCAATACTGCTGAAGTTGGGCACGAATCTCCTATAGAAGCTGGCCAGTCCGTGGAAGCTCCTTACTTGGCTGATGTTTCCTGGTGTTGGCCATTCTTGTATGGCTCGAATCTTCTCTTCATCAACCTGTAGGCCCTGTGAACTCACAACAAAACCTAAAAAGACAAGCTTATCAGTACAAAAGGTGCACTTCTTGAGATTGGCATAAAGCTCTTCTTGTCGAAGGGTTTTAAGTACCATCTCAAGATGTGTGAGGTGTTCCCGTAGGCACTTACTATAAACCAATATGTCATCAAAGTAAACTACTACAAACTTACTGATGTACGCCCTAAGAACTTGGTTCATAAGGCGCATGAAGGTGCTTGGGGCATTAGTCAAGCCAAATGGCATGACTGTCCACTCGTAGAGCCCTTGCTTTGTCTTGAAAGCAGTCTTCCACTCATCACCTTCCTTCATTCTTACCTGGTGGTATCCACTTTTGAGGTCTATCTTGGAGAAGACCGTGGCTCCACTCAGCTCATCTAGCATGTCATCCAGTCGTGGTATTGGATGCCTATACTTGACTGTGATGTTGTTGATTGCTCGGCAGTCCACGCACATGCGCCAAGTCCCATCCTTCTTGGGCACTAGTAGCACTGGTACAGCACATGGACTGAGGCTCTCTCGAACATATCCTTTCTCCAGGAGCTCCTTGACTTGCTTCTCAAGCTCCTTGGACTCCTCTGGACTCATCCGGTAGGCTGGCCGGTTGGGCAGGGCTGCTCCGGGCACTAGATCAATCTGGTGTTCTATGCCACGTAAAGGAGGCAAGCCTGCTGGTATCTCCTCTGGAAATACATCCTGGAATTTGTTGAGGAGTGTTGCTACTTCATGAGGTAGCTCTACCTGTCCCTGTTCTATACTCAACACTTCCTTGAAAACCATTAGTAACATTAAGTCCTTCGAGGCTAAAGCTCTCCGGACATGACTAGGTTGAATAAGAAAGTTAGACTTGACAAGTTTCTTTTCCTTACTCATTTGGAGTTGTAGCTCATGTACTTGGGCAGGTGTAAGAGGAGCTAGGCTGACCTTTCTCTTGTCATGCACGAAGGTGTATAGATTGGTTCTGCCATCATGCCTGGCCTCTTTGTCAAACTGCCATGGTCTTCCTAGCAGAAGATGGCCAGCTTGCATGGGCACCACGTCGCACACGACTTGGTCTTGGTACTTGCCACACTGAATGGCACAGTGACTTGCTCATGGATCTTGAGCTCCACTTTGTCATCGAGCATCTCAGTCAATAGGGTCGAGGATGCCGTGTCCTCTCTAGACCTAGCTTATCAACCATATACGCACTAGCAACGTTAGTGCAAGAACCACCATCTATGATGAGGTTGCATACCTTTCCTTTGATGGTGCAACGGCTGTGGAAGATGTTCTCCCTTTGGATGGTCTCTGAAGGATCCACCATTGCACTGAGGATGCGTCTAGTGACCAGCACTTCCCCCACATCAAGGTACTCAATGTCACCATATTCCTCTTCTGGTTCATAGTCCTCTTCATCTTGGGACTCATATTCTCCAGCCTCCGTAATCAACATGACTCGGTTGTTTGGGCACTCCCTTGAGATGTGTCCACGTCCCCTGCACTTGAAACAAGTTATGTCACGTGATCTTTTAGGGTTAGAAGACTTACCAGGCTCTCTCTGGTCACGGGTGGGTTCAGGAGGCTTGCTCTTGAACCTTGACTTGATCTCTACGCTTTTGCCTTTGTCCACTGTCTTAGGCATGTTGCTTGGTGCCCAAGGTGTCCTAGGCTTGCTGCGGATGTCTTGGCTCTTACATTTGATGTGCTGTTCAGCTTGCACAGATAGGTGGAACAAGTCTTTGAAGTCGTTGTAGATTTGCCTTTCCACCTTGCAGCTGATCCTTTCTTGGAATCCATCCAAGAATTGCGCCATCAATGCTTCTTCATCATCATTGAGCTCCAATCTGTTCCTTAACTTCTCGAACTCTTCATAGTACTCCTCTACTGATCTGGTACCGTGCTTAAGAGTACGAAAACGACGTTGCAAATCTCTATGAAAGTAAGGTGGAACAAACCTTTGTCGCATGAGGTCTTTCATGTCGACCCATGAGTCTACGGGCCTCATTCTCTTCCTCCTTCTGTCAGATACCTCACGATCCCACCAGATGAGGGCATTGTCCGTGAGTTGTGCTACTGCCATTGAGACTCTCCTAGGTCCTGGTTGGTTGTAGTGATCAAAGATATGATCCATTCGCTTCTCCCAATCTAGGTAAGCCTCGGGGTCTACTTTTCCTGCAAAACTTGGAGGAGTTAGCTTAACATCAGGATGAATTACCCGGTTGTAGGTGTGTTCATCTCCATCCTCATGACGTCTAGGAGGCATTCTTGGTCTCTGGTGAAGACCATATGGCTCAAAGCCATCATCTTCTGCCTCTGGTTGCCGTGGAGGTCCTCTCGGCCTATGGTGATAGTAATGAGGTTGCGTGTCCTCATCTCCATCTGGCTGGGGTTCCTCCTGTTCGTGCCGTGTCCTAAGGTACTCAGGACCCTCAGGACGATCTGGCTCAGCTCTCACGTGCCTTATGCCCTGGAATCTTACTGGTCTCTCCACGCGCTCCAACCTCTCGCCTATGGATGCGAGTTGTGTTTGGAGTGTGGTGAACATGGCCATCATGGCTTCGGTTGCTTCTCTATTTTTTTCTCCCATGGTGTGCTACAAAGAAAGAAGACAATTAGGGTGCTCCTAAATTATTAGGAGGGTTTTCTTTTTATATGGGGTTGAAAAAAATGCAAAAAGGGAAAATCTTAAGGAAAGGAAATTCGACTACAAGAAAAAGGAAACTTCCTAGACAACTTGTGCTAGCTGTCCAATTCAAAATATCTTGGGTATTTTCCTATTCTCTTTTCTTTCCTTTTTCTTTTCTTTTCTTTTTCTTTTTAATTTAACTTAAAATTAATGGAAATATTAATTAAACAAAAAAGGAAAACGTGAAAGACAATGCAAAAGTGAATCTAAACCCTAGTGATACACGTAGGAGGCTAGATGCACTCGGTTTGGAGTTTGATGTTGTTTTTTTTATTTTTCTTGAATACGACTTAAACTAATGCAAGAACTAGAAATAAGACAAGCAAAAGGATAGAAACAACCTGGTTTAGGAGCTTTTAAGCTCTGATACCAAAATGATACAAGCCTTGATTCAAGGATGTATGCGCGTGGGCTGTTTGTAGAAGATTAGGTGAGAAACTCAACCTTAGGCTTCTGGATAGGGTTTTTCTGGTTGGTAAACGATGGAAGGGTGAAGTGAACCACACGAGGGGTGATGAACCTCGTGATAAATCACAACCTTAGAGCTAGGAGGGCTGGTCTCAACTAGGTTCTAAGCGCACAAGATTCTTAGAGAGAAAACTTGTAGGGAAAAAGTTCTGCTTTATTAATAATCAAAAAAGGTTGTCGAACTACAATGCTGGAAGGAGCCTTATTAATATGCTCGACAGCTTGACCTTCTAGGGTCGACACAAATAAAGAAAAAGGAAAGTTTACAAAAGTGCACCAAAGGAAAAGATACAAAAGTGCATAACCGAAAAAGGACCTATTCCTAAAATGTTCTTGACTCAAAAATGTAAAGCAACTAGAGCCTACCCTGCAAAACAGAAAGAGGCATATATTCGAATGTAAACTTACCTTAACTCACCTCACGGCCAAGAAATGGAAGGTGGCCGTCCTTTTGGCATGCACGCGCCTTGCTCCTAGTCTTCGACTTGGAGTAGGGTTACAAATCTCTGGGCCTTGACCTCTCTTGCCACTAAAGCCCAAGTCTCTGATGCCCCTTGTGTTGTTGAGAAGCTATTGGACTCTTCCTTGTATTTTTGGCCCATTGTCCTTAGTCGATCTTCCTCTAGTAGCTTGTTGACCCATAGGCTGAATTTGTGGAAGAGCGCCCTTGATCTGCTTTTTGTCATTGCTCCTTGAGGTACTACTGGTGTTGAGACTTCCTCTAAGTGCATGTCCTGGAGCTGGTAGCTCATTTGGTCCGAGTCCTCTTGTGTAGAAATGGAAGTGCGCGTGTACTCGGCTGGATCGGCTGTACCGGCTGGATTGTGCGTGGTACTGGCCGGAATGACTTCAGGACCGGCCAAGTTGATCCCGGAGTCGGCAGTGTCATCAGGGGGACCGGCGGTGTCATTCACGTCCCCACCAAGTGTGCCGGAAGCTTGGGCCTCTCCGCCGGCGATGTTGACCGGTCTGGTCCTATAGGTCGAGGGGCCGGCGGTACTGTCTGGTCCGGCAGGCGCGCCAGATGGTCCTGCTGTCTCGGGCAAGCTTCCTGGTCGGCCAGTCTGGTCTCCTGGCTGGATGTACGACCTGATGTCCTCATCAGTACCTTTGATCCATTGAGTGAGAGCCCTTCCACATGGAACTCCCAGATCACTATGGCCGACTTTCGTCTCTGTTCGACCAGTCGGTCTCACAGTCAGTCCGGTTTATACCATTATGCTCACGAGCAGAATCTTTGCTTAAGCCTACCTTCGCAAACCTCCGTTACTCTTTAGAAGGCATCCGCCCTAGATAAACCACCATCTTAGCTTCCCGGTGCTGCTCCATAGGTTGGCCCAACCCAATCCTCTCGTATTAGGGTTGGCTCCTCGCAGTTCTCACTTTAACACCAACAGTAGATAGGAACTGAACTGTCTCAGGGCGTTCTAAACCTAAATCATGTACCACTTGAAACGGCGAACAAACGAACCCTTGGGA
>JAEVFF010001781.1:0-17500 GCA_018901945.1 Pugionium dolabratum | reverse complement strand
CTGCACACAAGATAAGATCTACTTGTCCTCCTGCTACTCAAACTGCTTTCTTTAGGAAATGCTGAAATCGATTACTCATGGCTTGACATTCCAGAACAGGAAATCATTTGAATGACCGAAGACTGCATCTTCTATTATATCGCCGAAAGAGTGAAAAGTCCCTTCTTGTCTGATGAGTTCTTCTTTCTTTTCTTGCTCTTCACAGTCAAGTTCCCACAAATTTTGACTGAGAACTAGAAGTTGGTGAGACTGCTGATGACTGTAGAGATAGGTGTAAGGCCATGACGAGGATAGAAACCGGAAAATCCAATACTGAAATCTTTTCCGAATTTTTTCAGTCAGAACTTCATAATCACCCGGTAAGAGCTTTTTAGAAGAGAGAGAGACCTAAGTAATGGACCGGTAAGGAACCAATGACCACCCCCAGAGTGTCACGAATATAAACAGCCAAAATATCATCATATCCTGCTAAGAACGCCAAGCACTTGGAATTGTTGATCGATAAACCGGAAACCCTTTATAATATGTCTAATATATTGAAAATCCCATTGACTGAGGAGATGTTTCCTTTGTTGAAAATGAGTATATCAACAGAAAAAAAGATTTGTGAGTCCCAGGGCTTTGCAACGAGGATGATATTCGATTGTCCCAATCCTGGCGTGGTAGTCCCGCACTCTCAAAAGCATAATGATGACAATGACGAACAAGTATGGCGATAGCAGGCAGTCCTGACGGAGACTGATACAAGCCTTGAATCAAGGCTACAACACTCGCGGACTGGTTGGAGAAGATTAGGCAAAAAACTCGGCCTTAGGCTTCTGGATAGGGATTTTCTGGTGGGTATTGGATAGAGAGGTGAAGTGAACCACACAAGGGATGATGAACATCGCGATAAATCACAACTTAGAAGCTACGAGGGCTGGTCTCAACTAGGGTTCTAAGCAAAAGAGTTTTTAGGAGAAAATTCATAGGAAAAAGTTCTATCTTTATTAATATCAAAAAGTTGTCAAACTACAATGCTGAAGGAGCCTTATTAATATGCTCGGCAGCCTTGACTTTCTAGGGTCGACTCAAAATAAAAATGGAAAATTTACAAAAGTGCACAAGGAAAATTACAAAAAGGAAATAACCGAAAAAGGACAACTATCTAAATTGTTCTTGACTCAAAAATGTAAAACTACTAACTCCTACCCTGCAAAACAGAAAAGGCAAGTATATAACTGAAAACTTACCATTCTTACATTTCGACCAAGAAATGGAAGGTAGCCGACATTGTGGCATGTACGCGCCTAGCTCCTACTCTTCAACTTGGAGTAGGGTTATAAATTGTTGGGCCTTGACCTCCTTTTCCATGAGAGCCCAAGTCTCTGGTGTCATTTGCAATGTTGAGAAGCCTTTGGACTCTTCCTTGTACTCTTGGTGCAATGCTCCTTGTCGATGATCTTCTAGGAGCTTGTCTACCCACAAACTGAACTTGTGGAAGAGTGCCCTTGTTCTGCTCCTTGTCATGGCTTCTGGTGGCACCACTGGTGTAGATACTTTATCCAGGTTCATGCCTTGAAGCTGGTAGCTTAGTTGATCCGAGTCTTCTTGTGTAGATGTGGAAACGGTGGTGCAATCGCGTGAACCGGCTGGATTATGCGTGGAGCTGGCCGAGTTGAGATCAGAGCCAACCTGATACAAGCCTTGATTCAAGGATGTATGCGCGTGGGCTGTTTGTAGAAGATTAGGTGAGAAACTCAACCTTAGGCTTCTGGATAGGGGTTTTCTGGTTGGTAAACGATGGAAGGGTGAAGTGAACCACACGAGGGGTGATGAACCTCGTGATAAATCACAAACTTAGAGCTAGGAGGCTGGTCTCAACTAGGTCTAAGCGCACAAGTCTCTCTTGAGAGAAAGCTCGTAGGGAAAAAGTTCTACTTTATTAATAATCAAAAAGGTTGTCGAACTACAATGCTGGAAGGAGCCTTATTAATATGCTCGATAGCTTGACCTTCTAGGGTCGACCCAAATAAGAAAAGGAAAACTTACAAAAGTGCACAAAGGAAAAGATACAAAAGTGTATAATCGAAAAAGGACCTATTCCTAAAATGTTTTGACTCAATAAAAGTAAATATTCTAGATCCTACCCTGCAAAACAGAAAGAGGCAAATATTCTTATTGAAAACTTACCTTAACTTACCTCATGGCCAAGAAATGGAAGGTGGCCGTCCTTGCGGCATGCACGCGCCTTGCTCCTAGTCTTCGANGGCTGTTTGTAGAAGATTAGGTGAGAAACTCAACCTTAGGCTTCTGGATGGGGGTTTTCTGGTTGGTAAAAGATGGAAGGGTGAAGTGAACCACACGAGGGGTGATGAACCTCGTGATAAATCACAACTTAGAGCTAGGAGGGCTGGTCTCAACTAGGTTCTAAGCGCACAAGTCTCTCTTGAGAGAAAGCTCGTAGGGAAAAAGTTCTACTTTATTATTAATCAAAAAGGTTGTCGAACTACAATGCTGGAAGGAGCCTTATTAATATGCTCGACAGCTTGACCTTCTAGGGTCGACCCAAATAAGAAAAAGAAAACTTACAAAAGTGCACAAAGGAAAAGATACAAAAGTGTATAATCGAAAAAGGACCTATTCCTAAAATGTTTTTGACTCAATAAAAGTAAATATTCTAGATCCTACCCTGCAAACAGAAAGAGGCAAATATTCTTATTGAAAACTTACCTTAACTTACCTCATGGCCAAGAAATGGAAGGTGGCCGTCCTTGTGGCATGCACGCGCCTTGCTCCTAGTCTTCGACTTGGAGTAGGGTTAAAAACCTTTGGGCCCTGACCTCTCTTGCGACTAAAGCCCAAGTCTCTGATGTTCCTTGTGTTGTTGAGAAGCCTTTGGACTCTAATTTGCTCTTCTGGCCCATTGTCCTTAGCTGCTCTTCCTCTAGAAGCTTGTCGACCCATAAGCTGATTTTGTGGAAGAGTGCTCTTGATCTGCTTCTTGTCATTGCTCCTGGAGGTACCACTGGTGTAGATACTTCCTCTAAGTGCATGTCCTGGAGCTGGTAGCTCATTTGGTTCGAGTCCTCTTGTGTAGAAGTGGAAGTGTGCGTGTACTCGGCTGGATGGCCTGTACCGGCTGGATTGTGCGCGGTACTGGCTGGAATGACTTCAGGACTGGCCAAGTTGATCCCGGAGTCGGCGGTGTCATCAGGGGGACCGGCGGTGTCATTCACGTCCCCACCAAGTGTGCCGGAAGCTTGGGGCTCTCCGCCGGCGATGTTGACCGGTCTGGTCCTATAGGTCGAAGGTCCGGCGGTACTGTCTGGTCCGGCAGGCGCGCCAGATGGTCCTGCTGTCCCGGGCAAGCTTCCTGGTCGGCCAGTCTGGTCTCCTGGCTGGATGTACGACCTGATGTCCTCATCATTCCCTCCCTCTTCAGTAGGCTTTGTCCTCAAAACTGGATCATCTGCATGGAAAGGGGCCAAGTCAGTAACATTGAACGTATTGGACACATTAAACTCACCTGGAAGCTTGATCCGGTAGGCGTTGTTGTTGATCCTCTCGAGCACTCTGAATGGTCCATCTCCTCTTGGTGCTAGCTTGGAACTCCTTAGGTTTGGGAACCTCTCTTGCCGTAGGTGTAGCACTGCTCCTATGCCTATTCCAGAGGCATCACACTCCACTTCAAACGTCTTGTTGAAGTCGGGAAGGACTAGCACTGGGGCGTGTGTAAGGCTGTCCTTCAAGGCCTGGAATGCCTTCTCCTGAGCTTCTCCCCAGCTGAATCCCACGTTCTTCTTCAGTACTGCCGTCAGTGGTGAGGCAATACTGCTGAAGTTGGGCACGAATCTCCTATAGAAGCTGGCCAGTCCGTGGAAGCTCCTTACTTGGCTGATGTTTTCTGGTGTTGGCCATTCTTGTATGGCTCGAATCTTCTCCTCATCAACCTGTAGGCCCTGTGAACTCACAACAAAACCTAAAAGACAAGCTTATCAGTACAAAAGGTGCACTTCTTGAGATTGGCATAAAGCTCTTCTTGTCGAAGGGTTTTAAGTACCATCTCAAGATGTGTGAGGTGTTCTCGTAGGCACTTACTATAAACTAATATATCATCAAAGTAAACCACTACAAACTTACTGATGTACGCCCTAAGAACTTGGTTCATAAGGCGCATGAAGGTGCTTGGGCATTAGTCAAGCCAAATGGCATGACTGTCCACTCGTAGAGCCCTTGCTTTGTCTTGAAAGCAGTCTTCCACTCATCACCTTCCTTCATTCTTACCTGTGGTATCCACTTTGAGGTCTATCTTGGAGAAGACCGTGGCTCCACTCAGCTCATCTAGCATGTCATCCAGTCGTGGTATTGGATGCCTATACTTGACTGTGATGTTGTTGATTGCTCGGCACTCCACGCACATGCGCCAAGTCCCATCCTTCTTGGGAACTAGTAGCACTGGTACAGCACATGGACTGAGGCTCTCTCGAACATATCCCTTCTCCAGGAGCTCCTTGACTTGCTTCTCAAGCTCCTTGGACTCCTCTGGACTCATCTGGTAGGCTGTCCGGTTGGGCAGGGCTGCTCCGGGCACTAGATCGATCTGGTGCTCTATGCCACGTAAGGGAGGCAAGCCTGCTGGTATCTCTTCCGGGAACACATCCTGGAACTTGTTGAGGAGAGTTGCTACTTCAGGAGGTAGCTCTACCTGTTCTTTTTCTACATTCAACACTTTCTTGAAAACCATTAGTAACATTAAATCCTTCGAGGCTAAAGCTCTCCGGACATGGCTTGGTTGAATAAGAAAATTAGACTTGATAAGTTTCTTTTCTTTACTCATTTGGAGTTGTAGTTCGTGTACCTGGGCAGGTGTAAGAGGAGCTAGGCTGACCTTTCTCTTGTCATGCACGAAGGTGTAGAGATTGGTTCGGCCATCATGCCTGGTCTCTTTGTCAAACTGCCATGGTTTTCCTAGCAGAAGATGGCCAGCTTGCATGGGCACCACGTCGCACACGACTTGGTCTTGGTACTTGCCCACACTGAATGGCACAATGACTTGCTCATGAATCTTGAGCTCCACTTTGTCATCGAGCCATCTCAGTCTATATGGTCGAGGATGCCTTGTCTTCTCTAGACCTAGCTTATCAACCATGTATGCACTAGCAACGTTAGTGCAAGAACCACCATCTATGATGAGGTTACATACCTTGCCCTTAATGGTGCAATGGCTTTGGAAGATGTTCTCCCTCTGGATGGTCTCTGAGGGATCCACCATTGCACTGAGAATGCGTCTAGTGACCAGCACTTCCCCCACATCACGGTACTCAATGTCACTGTATTCTCCTTCTGGTTCATAGTCATCTTCATCTTGGGATTCATACTCTCCAGCTTCCGTAATCAGCATTACCCGGTTGTTTGGGCACTCCCTTGAGATGTGTCTGCGACCCCTACACTTGAAACAAGTGATTTCACGTGATCTTTGAGGGTTAGAGGACTTACTAGGCTCTCTCTGGTCACGGGTTGGCTCAGGAGGCTTGCTCTTGAACCATGACTCGATCTCTATGCTCTTGCCTTTGTCTACGGGCTTGGGAATGTTGCTTGGTGCCCAAGGTATCTTAGGCTTGCTGCAGATTTCTTGGCTATTACGTTTGATGTGCTGCTCAGCCTGGACAGATAGGTGGAACAAATCCTTAAAGTTATTGTAGATTTGCCTTTCCACCTTGCGGCTGATTCTTTCTTGCAGTCCATCCAAGAACTGTGCCATCAAAGCCTCCTCATCGTCATTAAGCTCTAGCCTGTTCCTTAGTCTCTCAAACTCTTCATAGTACTCCTCTACTGATCTGGTGCCCTGCTTAAGAGTACGAAAACGTCGTTGCAAATCTCTATGAAAATAAGGTGGAACAAACCTTTGTCTCATGAGGTCTTTCATGTTGACCCATGAGTCTACGGGCCTCAATCTTTTCCTCCTTCGGTCAGACACCTCACGATCCCACCAGATGAGGGCATTGTCCGTGAGTTGTGGTACTGCCATGGAGACTTTCCTAGGGCCTGGTTGGTTGTAGTGATCGAAGATGTGATCCATCCTCCTCTCCCAATCAAGATAGGCTTCGGGGTCTACTTTTCCTGCAAAACTAGGAGGTGTTAATTTGACATCAAGATGAGTTACCCGGTTGAAGGCGTGTTCATCTCCATCCTCATGATGTCTAGGAGGCATCCATGGTCTCTGGTGATGACCATATGGCTCAAAGCCATCATCTTCTGCCTCTAGTTGCCGTGGAGGTCCTCTCGGCCTAGGGTGATAGTTATGAGGCTGTGTGTCCTCATCTCCATCTGGCTGGGGCTCCTCCTGTTTGTGCCGTGTCCTAAGGTGCTCAGTACCCTCAGTATGGTGTTGCTCAGCCCTCACGTGCCTTACGGCCTGGAATCTCACAGGCCTCTCCACGCGCTCCGACTTCTCGCCGATTGATGCGAGTTACGTTTGGAGGGTGGTGAATATGGCCATCATGGCCTCGGTTGTATCTCTGTTTTCTTCTGTCATTGCGTACTACAAAGAAAAGAACAAGTTACTCTGCTTCTAGAATCGATTAGGAGGGTTCCTTATAGGAGAATTCGAAAAAATGCAAAAAAGAAAAACTAGGAAAAAGGAAATTCGAAAAAAATGGAAACTTTCTAACAACTAGTGCTAGCAGTCTTGGTCGAATTTTTTTGGTGTTTTTCCTATTTTCTTTTTTTTTTCTTTTTAATTTAACTTAAAATAATGGAAATATGATTTAAGCAAAAAGGAAAACGTAATTTGCAATGCAAGAGTGAATCTAAGCCCTAGTGATACACGTAGAAGCTAGATGCACTCGGTTTGGAGTTTGATGTTATTTTTTTTATTTTTCTTGAATGCAATTTAAATTAATGCAAGAACTAAAAACAAAACTAGTTAAAGGATAGAAACAACCTGGTTTAGGAGCTTTCAGCTCTGATACCAAAATGATACAAGCCTCGATTCAAGGCTTATATGCGCGTGGGCTGTGTGGAGAAGATTAGGTGAGAAACTCAACCTTACGCTTCTGGATGGGGGTTTTCTGGTTGGTTAAAGATGGAAGGGTGAAGTGAACTACACAAGGGTTGATGAACCTCGTGATAAATCACAAACTTAGAGGTAGGAGGGCTTGTCTCAACTAGGTTGTAAGCGTACAAGTCTCTTGAGAGAATAACTTGTAGAAAGAAAATTCGATCTTTATTAATTATCAAAAAGGTTGTCGAACTACAATGCTGGAAGGAGCCTTATTAATATGCTCGACAGCTTGACCTTTTGGGGTCGACTCAAGAAAAGAAATGAAAAGTTAACAAAAGTGCACAAATGGAAAACTTACAAAAATGCATAACCGAAAAAGGACCTATTCCTAAAATGTATTTGACTCAAAAATGTAAATAATCTAAATGCTACCCTGCAAAAAAAAAGAGGCAAATATCAATTTGAAAACTTACCTTTCTTACCTCACGGCCAAGAAATGGAAGGTGGCCGACCTTGTGGTATGCACGCACCTTGTTCTTAGTTTTTCACTTGGAGTAGGGTTAGGAATCTTTGGGCCCTGACCTCTCTTGCCAGTAAAGCCCAAGTCTCTGAAGTCCCTTGCATTGTTGTGAAGCCTTTGGACTCTTCTTTGCACTTCTGGCCCAATGTCCCTTGTCGATCATCTTCTAGGAGCTTGTCGACCCACAAGCTGAATTTGAGGAAGAGCGCCCTTGATCTACTCCTTGTCATTGCTCCTGGCGGCACCACTGGTGTAGAGACTTCCTCTAGATGCATGTCCTGAAGCTGGTAGCTTATCTGGTCCGAGTCTTCTTGTGTAGATGTTGAAATACCCGTGCACTCAGCTAGATCGGCTGTACCGGCTGGACTGTGCGAGGTACTGGCCGGAATGTCTTCTGAGCTGGCCAAGTTGATTCCGGAGCCGACGGCGTCACCAATTGGGCCGGCGGTGTCATCCACGTCGCCCCCAGTTGGGCCAGAGGTTTGGGCCTCTCCGCCGGCAATGTTGATCGGTCCAGCCTGGTTGGTCGAAGGTCTGGCGGTACCGCTTAGGCTGGCAGACGTGCCACATGGCCCGGCTGTCTCGGGCAAGCTCCCTGGTCGGCTAGTCTGGTCTCCTGGCCGGCCATACGACCTGATGTCCCCATCACTAGCTCCTCTCACACCTGCCAAAGTACACGAGCTGCAACAACAAATGAGTAAGGAAAAGAAACTCATTAAGTCTAATTTTCTCATTCAACCAAGTCATGTCCGGAGAGCTTTAGCCTCATAGGATTTAATGTTACTAATGGTTTTCAAATAAGTTTTGAGTGTAGAAAAAGAACAGGTAGAGCTACCTCCTGAAGTAGCAGCCCTCCTCAACAAATTCTAGGATGTATTCTCCGAGAAAATACGAGCAGCCTTGCCTCCTGTACGCGGCATAGAGCACCAGATCGACCTCGTGCCCGGAACAGCCTTACCCAATCAACCAGCCTACCGGATGAGTCCAGAGGAGTCCAAGGAGCTTGAGAAGCAGGTTAAGGAGCTCATGGAGGCTATGTTCGAGAGAGCCTCAGTCCATGTGCCGTACTGGTGTTGTTAGTCCCCAAGAAAGATGGGACTTGGCGAATGTGCGTAGACTACCGGGCAATCAACAACATCACAGTCAAGTACCAGCATCCTATACCACGTCTGGATGACATGCTAAATGAGTTGAGTGAAGACACGGTCTTCTCCAAGATAGACCTCAAGAGTGGATACCACCAAGTCAGAATGAAAGAAGGTGACGAGTGGAAAACTGCTTTCAAGACAAAGCATGGGCTCTATGAGTGGACAGTCATGCCATTTGGCTGTACTAATGCCCCAAGCACCTTCATGCGCCTTATGAACCAAGTTCTTAGGACGTACATCACTAAGTTTGTAGTAGTCTATTTTGATGACATACTTGTTTACAGTAAATGCCTACGGGAACACCTTAGACATCTTGAGATGGTGTTTAAAACCCTTCGACAAGAAGATCTTTATGCCAATCTCAAGAAGTGCACCTTTTGTACTGACAAGCTTGTTTTCTTAGGTTTTGTTGTAAGTTCACAGGACTTACAGGTTGATGAAGAAAAGATTCAAGCTATGCAAGAATGGCCAACACCGACCAACATCAGCCAAGTGAGAAGTTTCCACGGCCTAGCTAGCTTCTACAGAAGATTTGTGCCCAACTTCAGCAGCATTGCCTCACCATTGACGACAGTAGTGAAGAAGAATCTGGGATTCAGCTGGGGAGAAGCTCAAGAGAAGGCATTGCAGGCCTTGAAGCACAGCCTCACGCATGCACCATGACTAGTCCTGCCCGACTTCAACAAAACGTTTGAAGTGGACAGTGATGCCTCTGGAATAGGAATAGGACCAGTGCTAACCCAAGGAGGAAGGCCAGTGGCATACTTCAGTGAGAAGTTAGGTAGGGCCTCACTGAATTATCCCACCTACGACAAGGAGCTATATGCCCTATTCCGAGCTTTGGAGACTTGGCAAAATTACTTGGTTGTCCAAGGAGTTTGTGATCCACACTGATCACAAGACTCTCAAAATCCTTAGAGGGCAAACCAACCTCAAGATGAGACATGCTAGGTGGATGGAGTTTATAGAAATCTTCCCTTATGTCATCAAGTACAAGAAGGGCAAGGATAATGTGGTATCCGATGCACTATCAAGAAGATTTGCTTTGATATCTACAATGGAAGCAAAGTTCTTAGGATTCGAGCACATCAAGGACCTGTATAAGGATGATCCAGACTTTGCTGAGAGTTACAAGGAGTGTGGCACAGGGAGTCATGGCAAGTTCTACATCCATGATGGGTTGTTGTTACGGGAAAGAAGGTTGTGCATACCACAAGGATCTCTACGAGAGCTTATCACCCGAGAAGCTCATGCAGGAGGTCTTATGGGCCACTTTGGTGTTGACAAGACACGAGCAGTGGTCAAAGAGCACTTCTATTGGCCACACATCAAGAGGTCGGTAGAAGCCCATTGTTCAAGGTGCATCACTTGCAAGAAGGCGAAGTCCCGAGAGCACCCTCACGGGTTGTATCTCCCTATGCCCATACCTACACATACATGGGTGGACATTTTCATGGACTTCGTTCTAGGTCTGCCCAAGATCAACCACAAAGATGCTGTCTTTGTTGTGGTGGACCGATTTTCCAAGATGACATATTTCATACCATGTGCCAATGTTAATGATGCCACGCAAACAACCAAACTGTTCTTCAGGGAGGTAGTGCAACTTCATGGAATGCCAAGGACCATCGTGTCGTACAGAGACACCAAATTTCTCAGCCACTTCTGGAGGACCCTCTGGAGAAAGCTAGGTACAAAGTTGATCTTCTCTACCACCTGCCATCCTCAAACCGATGGCCAAACCGAAGTAGTCAACCGGACATTGTCGACTCTTCTCAGAACCACACTAGGGAAGAACCTCAAGACATGGGTGGAGTGCCTGCCATTTATAGAGTTTGCTTACAACCGAGTAGTGCATTCAGCCACAAAGAAGACCCCTTTTGAAGTGGTCTATGGTTTCAACACTCAAACGCCCTTGGAGCAAACACCAGTGCCACCAGTAGAAATGACCAACCTCAATGGAGCATCTAAGGCAAAATTCATCAAGAAGATACACCAGAAGATAGCAGAGAACCTGGAAAAGAGGATCGGGCAGTACGTGACTCACGCCAACAAAGGGAGAAGAGAAATGATCTTTCAACCAGGCGATTGGGTGTGGCTACACCTACGACAAGAGAGGTTCTCCAACCTAAGGAGTTCCAAGCTGGCCCCAAGAGGAGATGGACTATTCAAAGTGCTGGAGAGTATCAACAACAACGCCTACCGGGTTGAATTTCCAGGTGAGTTTAATGTGTCTAACAAATTCAATGTGACTGATTTAGCTCCTTTCCTTGCAGATGAGCCATTTTTAAGGTCAAAACCTACTGAAGGGGGAGGGGATAATGAGGACATCAGATCATCTGGCCGGCCAAAAGACCAAAATGGCCGACCAGAAGGCTTGCCCGATACAGCCGGGCCATTTGGTGCGTCTGCCAGGCCAAGCAGTACCGCCAGCCCTATGATCAGCCGGGCCGGGCTGACCAACTTCTCTGGTAGAGAGGCCCAAACCTCCGGCCCAACTGGCAGCAATGTGAACAACACCGCCGGCCGAGCTGGTGATGCCGCCGGCTCACAAAATGATCTGGCCGGCTCCAATGTCAACTCGGCCAGCTCCACGTACAATCCAGCCGGTTCACGTGATTGCACCACCATTTCTACCTCTACACAAGGAGACTCGGATCAACTCAGCTACTAGCTTCAAGGCATGAACCTTGATGAAGTCTCTACACCAATGGTGCCACCAGGAGCCATGACAAGGAGCAGAACAAGTGCACTCTTCCAAAAGTTTAGCTTGTGGGTAGACAAGCTCCTAGAAGATCATCGACAATGAGCATTGGGCCAAGAGTACAAGGAAGAATCCAAGGGCTTCTCAACATTGCAAAAGACTCCGGGGACTTGGGCTCTCGTGGCAAAAGAGGTCAAGGTCCAATATTTCGTAACCCTACTCCAAGTTGAAGACTAGGAGCTAGGCGCATGCATGCCACAAGGTCGGACATTTTCCATTTCTTGGCCGAAAGGTAAGAAAGGTAATTTTTCAGGGTAGGAATTAGTTGTTTTCCATTTTTGAGTCAAGAACAATTTAGGTAGTTGTCATTTTTCGGTTATTTCCTTATTATAAATTTCCTTATGCACTATTGTAACTTTTCCATTTTTATTTTGGGTCGATCCTAGAATGTCAAGGCTGCCGAGCATATTAATAAGGCTCATTCAACATTGTAGTTCGACAACTTTTTGATTATTAATAAAGATATAACTTTTTCCTACGAGTTTTTCTCCTTAAACTCTATCGCTTATAACCCTAGTTGAGACCAGCCCTCCTAGCTTCTAAGTTGTGATTTATCACGAGGTTCATCACCCCTCATGTGGTTCACTTCACCTCTACATCCAATACCCACCAGAAAACCCCCATCCAGAAGTCTAAGGCCGAGTTTCTCGCCTAATCTTCTCCAACCAGTCCACGAGTGTTACGGCCTTGATTCAAGGCTTGTATCAGTCGGTCACCTTCTTTTTTATGGCAGAAAGGTAAGAAGGTAAGTTTTCATATTATATATATTACCTTCTGTTTTGTAGGGTAGGATCTAGTACTTTTTCCTTTTTTGACTCAAAAACAATTAAGTATTTTGCCTTTTTGGGTTGTTTCCATTTTGTAATTTTCCTTTGTGAACTTTTGTAAGTTTTCCATTTTTTCTTTGAGTCATCCCTAAAAGGTCAAGCTACCAAGCATATTAATAAGTCTCCTTCAGCATTGTAGTTTGACAATCCTTTTCCCAGCCGGCTCACGCGATAACACGGCCAGCTCAAGCTGCACACAAAGAGACTCGGACCAGATCATCAGCCAGCTTCAAGGCATGGACCTAGAGGACAGCTCTGCCTCAATGGTACCACCAGGAGCCATGACAAGAATCAGAACAAGGGCACTCCTTCACAAGTTCAGCTTATGGGTGGAAAAGCTCTTAGAATACCAAAGACAAAGAACAATGCGCCAAGAATGAAAAGATCAAGTCAAGGGCTTTTCAACTTATAAAAGTGCTCCAAAAACTTAGGATCTCGTGGCAAAGAAGGTCAAGGCCCAAAAATTCATTAACCTACTCAAGGTACAAGACTAGGCGCGTGCACACAAGGTCGACCACCTTCCATTTCTTGGCTGAAAGTTAAGAAGGTAAGTTTTCAATTATAAAATTGCTTTTTCGGTTTTGCAGGGTAGGAACTAGTAGTTTTTCTTTTTGTTGAGTCAAGAACAATTAAGTAGTTGTCCTTTTTCAGTTGTTTCCATTTTGTAATTTTCTTTTATGCACTTTTGTATCGTTTCCATTTTTCGTTTGGATCGACCCTAGAAGGTCAAGCTACCGATCATATTAATAAGGCTCCTTTCAGCATTGTAGTTCGACAACCTTTTTGATAATTAATAAAGAGAGCATTTTTTCTAAGAGTTTTCCCCACAAAACTCTTATCGGTTAGACCTAGTTGAGACCAGCCCTCCTAACTCTAATTTTGTGATTTATCACGAGGTCCTTCATACCTCGTGTGGTTCAGTTCACCCACCACCCATCACACACACCAGAAAACCCACCTCAAAAGCCTAAGGCCGAGTTTTTCGCATAAACTTCTTGCAACTTGTCCGAGAGTGTCACAGCCGTGTATCAAGGCTTGTATCACTAGTGGAGGTCTTAAGCATGCAACTTCAATTGTTCCATTACCACCAAGCTGATTTCCAAAGCCTGCAACTTCAATTGTTCCATTACCACCAAGCTGATTTCCAAAGCCTGCAACTTCAATTGTTCCATTACCACCAAGCTGATTTCCAATACAAGGCTCATGGTATGATCCAAACGGGAAGTCTCGGCCAGCTTCAAATGGGGCTTGGTGCAAGGATGTTTTTCCTCAGTCATAAGTCTTTTTATGTATGGTTTGATGATGAACTTTGAGCCTGGAATGAAATTTCTTGAAGTTGGGGCATCGCTCCAATGTGTGGGTTGGCCCGCTATTGGCGTTGTGCGCCATTGGAGAATTGGTGCGGCCAATGTGAATTCTTCCTGGAAAGTTAGATCCAAGAGATGGCTTTCATCAATGCAACTTCAAACTCCTTGTTTTGGCCTGAATGAAATCTCCTATAACCTCTTTGATCTCCTTAGGCCTACCATCTACTTGTTCCGGAAGAGCTTTGGTACGGCCAACTTGGCACGGGTCAGCTAGATTAGGATCGAGGGCCTCATCATACCCTCTCTTTTGAAAAGGTTTCGACTTCAAAACCATATATCATGCACCAAGATAGAGAAAGTTAGAGTTGTACTTCGTGTGTTGGTCTAGGGTCTTATACCTTGGTGGTGGTTCGGCCTTTGGGAATGGCATGACCAAGGGACTTCTTTGATAAGCATGGAGTAGAGATAGCTATGCTGCTGCATTCTAATCCTGTTAATCTTCGGGAGTAAGTGTACTCCAGTTGATCGCTTGGTTTGATGGTTGATGGGCTCTTCGTTTGTAAGCTTCTTTGTACCGTCCCTTGATTCTTTTGACAAGATCAAACGAGTTATGTGTTTTAAGGAATGTATTTGATCAGATTTCTTAGAAAAGACTTACATTGGTTCGTCATTTCTCTTTAGCATTAGCTTGCATCACACGGACTTTGGAATGGTCTAATGGGATAAGTGTGATGATACGGTTGTTGAAGATAAAGGAATATTGATTTTTTCTCCCATTATGTTATACATCTCAGTAAAATTGCCAAAGTATTCCTGAAAGGATATTCCAGTTTGCATGGATGCCATATCCGCACATCACTTAATCTTTGTATTGGCCGATTGAAAAGGGAATGGTTACTTGTTTGGATGAATACAATGCAAGATGAACTGGATCAATTCTCTAGACATGATGCGTGGGATTTGGTTCCAAAACCAAGACATGTAAATGTTGTAGCCACCAAGTGGATCTTCAAGAAAAACATCAACGAAGATGGCAACATTGTTCAGAATAAGGCACGTCTGGTTGTATAGGATTATTTTCAAATTGAAGGGATCGATTTTGATGAGACTTTCGCACCAGTGGCACATCTCGCTTCCATCAGGTTACTTCTTGGAATTGCTTGTAAAATGAATTTCAAGTTGTTTCAAATAGATTTGAAAAGTAAATGGGTTACTTCAAGAAGAAGTCTAGGTTACACAACCAAAAGGCTTTGAAGATCCAAACACTACAAGAAAACAACGATTTTGCGATCACGTATGTGGTCGCTAAGTAGTCGCAAAAATAGAATTTACAACCATTTTGCGACCACGCAATGTAGTCGTAAAGTCTTAGTCGCAAATTTATATAGTCGTAAATCAGTCGCAATTTAGTGACGGATTTGCGACCACGGTAATAGTGGTACAATTTGCGACTGATTTGCGACCAATCATTGGTGACTACGTTTGCGACTACTTTGCGACTAGTTTTGGTAACAAATTTTGCAACTACGTATGTGGTTGCAAAAGCCATAGTCGCAAATCAGTCACAAAAGTTTGTGATTGATTTGCGACTACAATGCAAAAAGTGGTCGCAAATCAGTCACAAACTTTAGTGATTGATTTGCGACTACGACTCATACTCAGTCGAAATCATTCACAAATAATTGCGACTAATTTACGACTGAGACTGAGTTTTCGAAACAAAATCCCCGTAGTCGTAAATATGTGCGACTGTATATAAATTTTTTGGAAAAAACTTATGTAATCGCAAATTGGTTCCCAAAAATTGAGACTGATTTGAGACTGATTTACGATTACAACAGAATTAGATTTAAAAATATATTATTTTTTAAAACATTAATTATTATTAATATTATTAATTAATTAATAATAAATATAATTTTTAATATTAGATATAAAATATTTTGTTTAAATTAATTATTTTATAATTTTAAATATTATTATAAGTAAATAATAATTAAATTATTAATTAATTATTTTATAAAATAAATAGAAATTAAAAATAAAAAATATAAATTTTATTAATTAAAATTCAATTGACAAAAAAAACTACTCTTCGGTGGCGGGAATTGAAAATCCAAAGGCGAGAATGGGGTCACAACCGTCGATGGTTCACCTGGGCCATCGTTATCCCGCATAAAGGAGGCGAATGCGGGATGCATCCGTTGAAAATAGTCGACGACCATCTCCAAACTGCAGATTTTCTTTTGGTTTTCTTTATGCACTTCAAGAATCTTTCGATTTGCTTCCAGGATCTGCGTGTTTTGTTCTTCTATTAGCGCGTTTTGTTCTTTATTACGCACGTTGATTGCGTTTTGTTTTTCGATTCTGCGATGCGCGACTAGAAGTTGCTTCTGAAGCGCAACATAGTCGGCGGTAGTGGATTGTAACCCACTATGTCTACCCGGCCCATGCATGCGGTTCAGGCTACCGAGTCCGTAAAGACGGCCTCGGTCATGCGCAACGGAAGACTACAAAAACAATTAAAGTAAAATTAAAATATTACATAAAATAATTAAAATAAATATAAATAATTTAATGTAAATAAAAAATAAAAATAAAAAATAAAAAATTGTTACCTGAATGAAGATCTCATTCTTCTCTTTTGGAGTCAGTTCAATTGGACGGAAAGTACCGTAATATGTTTCTGTTGGATCGACCTACACGATCATCATCTTCTCTTGTATGTTACGTTCGTACGCTTCACAGATTTGTTTTATTTTCAAATCTACATACAAACAATCCGGCCTACTGTGAGTCTTTATAAAGACCTCACCTATTGATACAGGTCGTCCCAAATTATTTCCTAAACATATATTAAAATAAATTTTAATTAAATAGTATAAAATTTTTAATTAAATTGAAATATTTGAAATTACTTAACATTTACTGTTGGATCTGAATGTAGGATTTTTGGCCCGTCAAATGCTTGTGTGAGCCAAGGCCCTCCCAAGCGGAGTTGTGGTTATTAGAGGATTTGCTACTTCTCTCGTTAGACATTTATGTTCCCTAGTAATCTGTCATAATTTTGAACAGACTCGGGGAGACCCACTGGAGACGTTTGCTGGTTGTATGAATCGTGCTCACCATTCCTTTCATCCGCCTTACGCAGACGGCATCAAAATTTTTTCGTACCACCGGGGTGACTATAGGATCCTAGGTGTACGGTTGCTTTGAATTGAATAATAAAATATTAATATGACTAAATTTAAAATTTTATAAAATAAATAAAATTTAAAAAAATCAAAAAAAAATTTTACTTACCGCAAATTCGATGAAGTATTTTTCCTGACTTTCAGCAGGTACGACCATCCAACTATAGTAGGAGCCGTCAGATTTATTTTTTAAAATCTTTGAAATTTGACCGGTAGTAGCATCTTTGTCGCGGTCAAACTTAAGATTTTTATTATATTAAAGTATTTAAATTTCATATAAGTTTTAGTAAATTTATAATAATTAGTTATAATTAATAAATTAAAATTTAAAACTGTTGTTACTTACCAAATTGTATTTGGTGCCCGCACTGGAGACAGCACTGTCAGATATTGGTCCCGCCCTGGGGTTTGTAACAAACTATCAAGAGTGATAGTTTGTTCCTGATGAGGACATCAGGTCGTACATCCAGTCAGGAGACCAGACTGGCCGACCAGGAAGCTTGCCCGAGACAGCAGGACCATCTGGCGCGCCTGCCGGACCAGACAGTACCGCCGGACCCTCGACCTATAGGACCGACCGGTCAACATCGCCGGCGGAGAGGCCCAAGCTTCCGGCACACTTGGTGGGGACGTGAATGACACCGCCGGTCCCCCTGATGACACCGCCGACTCCGGGATCAACTTGGACGGTCCTGAAGTCATTCCGGCCAGTACCACGCACAATCCAGCCGGTACAGGCCATCCAGCCGAGTACA
>JAEVFF010001780.1:0-30610 GCA_018901945.1 Pugionium dolabratum | reverse complement strand
AGTGTCTACATTCATAGTCAAAATAAAAGTTAATGAAGTCAAGGTCTTTGGTCAAGGTCATTGTTCAAGTCTTCCCTTGTAATTGTAACCAACTTAATGTTGTAGGCTCCTCATATTTACGTCCCCTTATAGTATAAATAGGGGCTTTCAGTTGTAAACTTGATCATTCAACTTTTCAAATAAAACAGCTTCTTTTCTTAAGTTTGAGAGTGATTCTCTTCTTAATCTGATTGTTGGTGTGTAATATCCTTCAGTCAACATTTAGTAGACTTAGTGTGTAATATCTAAGCTACTATCTTAGGTAAATCAGTAGTCTTTCCGCAACTACTGTGTGACCCTTCAATCCACAACCTTTGAACAGATTGAATTTCGATTCATTCTGTTGCAAAGCCTATCTCCACCGCATCCAGAAGTGCATTCCTTGGGAGGTTCGCATCATTTGGTATCAGAGCACACTTCTGATCGGTTATCCCTATCACTGATCTCTATATCTCTTTATTTCCATCTGTTTAGATTGCATCTGCTTGTGTATCGATTTGCATCAGTTGATTAATCGGAAAAAAACCTATTCATATAATTGCATTGTTGTTTTTATCCAATATTACATCAGTTTATAACATCAAAATCGACCCCAACCCATTGCATTTTCAGATTAGAAAATAACACACTCGCAACTCTTCATCTTCCATCGAAATTTTTTTTTCAGAATAGGTATTTTTAACGCATTTGTTAAGTGTATTTGTAGCTATGTCAGGAGGAAATCAAACTTCAGAAGCACCAAACCTATTAATGGAGGCTCTAGTAGCAGAAATGAAGAAAGCATTACAAATAGAGCTGGAAGCCATTCATTTGCGGCTTGATGATGTTCAGAACAATAGTAACACAGAGGGAGGCCCAAGGAGAACTAGGAATCCCTTAAGACGTGGCCAAAATGAAGAAACAGAATCCTACTATAGCCGTGGCAGTGAAGGAAGTAGGAGAACCCAAAGGAGGCATAGGCGTGTAAGAGAAGAAAGAGTGACGCTTAATGACACCATAAGAGGTCTTAAACTTAAGATACCATCATTCTATGGAAAAAATTATCCAGACACTTACCTGGAATGGGAGAAGAAGATCGAGCTGGTGTTTGATTATCAACACTATTCCGAGCTCAACAAGGTCCGCATAGCTGCTACTGAATTTTATGAGTATGCACTCAGCTAGTGGGATCAATTGGTGACTTCCAGAAGACGTAATGGTGAGTATCCAGTAGAAACATGGGTTGAGATGAAAGCCATAATGAGGAAAAGGTTTCTGCCCAGCCATTACCACCGTGAACTTCACCAAAAGCTAAGGAGACTCAATCAAGGAAGCCGAAGTGTTGAGGACTATTACCAGGAGTTGGAAACCCTCATGATCAGGGCAGACATTTCAGAAGACAGAGAAGCTACTATGGCAAGATTTTTAGGAGGACTTAACCATGACATTCAAGATAGAATGGAGCTAGAACATTATGTGGAGCTAGAGGAAATGTTGCACAAAGCTATACTGGTAGAACAGCAGCTAAAAAGAAAAAGTTATACTAGGCCAAGCTATGGAGCAGCTAACAATAAGCCTAGCTACCAAAGGGAAGGAAAACAGATTGCTAAAGTTGATTCCAAACCTTCAACAACCACTCAAGACGTCAAGGGAAAATCTGAAGCTACTACATCTACTAGAACAAGAGATGTGAAGTGTTTCAAATGCCAAGGAAGAGGGCATTATGCGAATGAATGCACCAACAAGAAGATCATGATTCTGTTGGATAATGGTGAAATAGAATCCGAGGAAGAAGAAATCTTTTCTGATTCTTCAGAAGAGCATCTTGTACCTCCTATGGCAGGAGAACTACTGGTAGCAAGAAGAACCCTAAGTGTACAAAACAAAACCAAAGAACATGAGAAAAGAGAGAACCTGTTTCACTCAAGATGCCACGTCCAAGGAAAGGTTTGCAGCATCATTATTGATGGAGGCAGCTGCACTAATGTGGCTAGTGAAACTATGGTAAACAAGTTAGGTCTGGAAGTGTTCAAGCACCCAAAGCCGTATAAGCTGCAATGGCTTAATGAGTGTGGCGAAATGAAGGTAAACAACCAAGTCAAGGTACCTATAACCATTGGAAAGTACCAAGATGAGATCCTTTGTGATGTTTTACCAATGGAGGCTGGCCACATTCTGCTTGGAAGACCATGGAAATTTGATCGAAAGGTCATTCATGATGGTTACACCAACCAACACTTGTTTGAACACAAAGGTAAGAAGATCACACTTGTTCCTATGACACCACAGGAGGTGTACCAAGATCAGCTCGTGTTGGAGCAAAGGAAAACAGTTGGAACTTCAAAAGAAACCATAAGCACCAAAAGTGACAGAGGCTGTGAGAACAAGAACAAGAAGCACTCAAGTTTCTTTGTGAGAACTGGTGGAGTTAAGAAGGCTCTCTTATCACAACAACCTGTTCTTTTGTTTATCTATAAGGAAGCTCTCATGAGCTTAACTAACGTTGCACCGGTATTACCGAGTGAAGTGACTTCTATTTTGCAGGATTATGAAGATGTCTTTCCAGAAGACAATCCAAAGGGGCTACCACCCATCAGAGGCATTGAACATCAGATTGATTTTGTACCTGGAGCCTCACTACCAAATAGACCAGCTTATAGAACCAACCCCGTTGAGACTAAGGAGCTGCAAAGGCAAGTTAATGAGCTAATGGAGAAGGGATACATCAGGGAGAGCATGAGTCCTTGTGCTGTGCCAGTTCTACTTGTGCGAAAGAAAGATGGCAGCTGGCGCATGTGTGTTGATTGTAGAGCAATCAACAACATTACGGTAAAGTATCGCCATCCAATCCCTAGGTTAGATGACATGCTTGATGAACTGCATGGTTCCAGAATCTTTTCTAAGGTAGATCTTAAAAGTGGGTACCATCAAATACGCATGAAGGAAGGGGATGAATGGAAAAGTGCATTTAAAACTAAGCATGGATTATATGAATGGTTACTCATGCCATTTGGGTTATCAAATGCACCTAGTACTTTCATGAGGTTGATGAATCATGTTCTTAGAACATTCATAGGAGTCTTCGTTGTAGTATATTTTGATGACATCTTATTCTACAGCAAGAATCTAGAAGAGCATGCTAGTCATTTGACATCGGTTCTAAGCGTTCTTAGAAAAGAAAAACTATATGCCAATCTTAAGAAATGCACTTTTTGTACAGATAATATTGTGTTCCTAGGCTTTGTTATAAGTGCAGATGGTATTAAGGTTGATGAGCAAAAGGTCAAAGCTATTAAGGAATGGCCAAGTCCAAAAACAGTAGGAGAAGTGAGAAGTTTCCATGGGCTAGCTGGCTTCTATAGACGCTTTGTCAAGGATTTTAGCACTATTGCTGCCCCACTTACTGAAGTAATCAAGAAAGACATAGGATTCAAATGGGGAGAAGCTCAAGAAAGCTCATTCCAAGCTTTGAAAGAAAAGCTTACACATGCACCTCTTCTATCTTTACCTGATTTTCTTAAAACCTTTGAGATAGAATGAGATGCTTCTGGTATAGGTATTGGAGCTGTTTTGATGCAGGATAAGAAACCTATAGCCTATTTCAGTGAGAAGCTTCGAGGAGCCACCCTCAACTATCCAACCTACGACAAGGAATTGTACGCCTTGGTCCGTGCTTTGCAAACTTGGCAACACTACTTGTGGCCTAAGGAGTTCGTGATTCACACTGATCATGAGTCACTCAAGCACTTAAAGGGCCAACAGAAGCTGAACAAAAGGCATGCACGGTGGGTTGAGTTCATAGAAACATTTTCGTATGTCATTAAATACAAACAAGGTAAAGAGAATGTTGTGGCAGATGCATTGTCAAGGAGGTATGCCTTAATCTCTACTCTTGATGCTAAGTTGTTAGGTTTTGAACAGCTTAAAGAGCTATATGAAACTGATCCTGAATTTAAAGATGTATACATTGCTAGCAAAAAGTTTGCTTCAGGAAAATACTATCGGCATGAAGGATTTCTATTTTATGATAATAGATTATGTGTGCCTAACTGTTCTATTCAAGACTTGGTAGTTAGGGAAGCTCATGGAGGAGGACTGATGGGGCATTTTGTAGTTGCCAAAACACTTAAGGTCATGCAAGATCATTTCCATTGGCCACACATGAAGATAGACGTAGAAAGAATATGTGCAAGGTGTGTTACATGCAAACAGGCTAAGTCTAAGGTTCAACCCCACGGTTTGTACACTCCCTTACCCATTCCTACTCATCCATGGATTGACATATCAATGGACTTTGTGGTTGGTTTTCCTAGAAGTAAGACAGGAAAGGATTCTATCTTTGTTGTGGTTGATAGATTCTCTAAGATGGCTCATTTTATAGCATGTCACAAGACTGATGATGCATTGCATATAGCCAATCTGTTCTTTAAAGAGGTAGTTCGCTTACATGGAATGCCTAGGACCATAGTTTCTGATAGAGACACTAAGTTCTTGAGTTACTTTTGGAAAACTCTTTGGTCTAAGTTAGGAACTAAGTTGGTATTCTCTACAACATGTCACCCACAAACGGATGGTCAAACTGAAGTAGTTAATAGAACCTTGTCTACTTTATTGCGTGCATTAATCAAACGAAATCTTAGAACATGGGAAGAATGTTTACCACATGCTGAATTTGCATATAACCATTCTGTACATTCTGCTTCTAAGTATTCTCCTTTTCAAATTGTGTACGGTTTCAATCCTTTATCTCCTTTGGATCTAACCCCTTTGCCTTTAAGTGAAAGAGCTAGTATTGATGGAAAAAGAAAAGCTGAGATTGTTAAACAGATCCATGAGAATGCAAGGAAGAATATTGAGGTCAGAACCCAACAATATGCAAGAAAGGCCAACAAAGGAAGACGTGAAATGGTATTTGAGGTGGGAGACCTCGTGTGGGTTCACTTGAGGAAAGAAAGATTTCCAGCTGAAAGAAAATCCAAACTTATGCCCAGAATTGATGGACCTTTCAAGATAGTTCAGAAGATCAGCAACAACGCCTACCAAATTGATCTTCAAGGTAAGTATAATGTGAGTTCAAGCTTCAATGTTTCTGATCTTGTGCCTTTCATTGCAGATGAACCAGATTTGAGGTCAAATCCTTTTCAAGAGGAGGGGGATGATACGAGTATAGAAAGCACACAAAAGGAGAATATCATGGCTAGGAATGAACCAGTGGAACATGAAGAATCTCTTGCACTACCAGCTGGACCATTAACCCGAGCCAAAGCCAAGAAACTCAAAGAGGCAATCAGCCGCATGCTCAACAAGAAGAATGCACAAAAAATTCACTTGAGCTTGAATGGAGAAGTGCCTAAAAGCACTCTGATTTTAGTACAAGCTCAAGAAAGCATACAAATGGGTATGTGATCCATTTGTACTCTTTTTCCCTTATCCAAGTTTTCTCCCATTGGGTTTTCTTGGTAAGGTTTTTAATGAGGAAAATGAATCACATTACAACCAGCCCAATTTGTTGTTTAAAATCAAAAGGAGTTCAATTCAAAATGCTCAAAATTGGCGTCATCAAAAGGGGGGGGGGAAAGTGTCTACATTCATAGTCAAAATAAAAGTTAATGAAGTCAAGGTCTTTGGTCAAGGTCTTTGGTCAAGTCTTCCCTTGTAATTGTAACCAATTTAATGTTGTAGGCTCCTCATATTTACGTCCCCGTATAGTATAAATAGGGCTTTCAGTTGTAAACTTGATCATTCAACTTTTCAAATAAAAACAGCTTCTTTTCTTAAGTTTGAGAGTGATTCTCTTCTTAATCTGATTGTTGGTTTGTAATATCCTTCAGTCAACATTTAGTAGCCTTAGTGTGTAATATCTAAGCTATGATCTTAGGTAAATTAGTAGTCTTTCCACAACTACTGTGTGACTCTTCAATCCACAACCTTTGAATGGATTGAATTTCGATTCATTCTGTTGCAAAGCCTATCTCAACCGCATCCAGAAGTGCATTCCTTGGGAGGTTCGCATCAACGTGGATGTTAGATTCATCTCATTTTGAGCTCTAACTTAAAATTTAATGATGATTTAGTGCGGATATGTCAACTTGATCTGCTAGTTAAATTGATCATTCTAAACTGACCACTAGTGCTCATTGAGTAAAGGCGTGCAAATGAAGCATAATGCATGGCATCTCACAGTTTGGTATAGATTGGATTACTTGGAGGCATCGTAGTAGCTATTCCGGTCATAAATTTTGACACAATACAAAAATTGAGCTAATTGTACTTGAGTTGTTGATTCATGTCATTCTGAAATGTAAATCAAAAGTTATCGATGATTTAGTACACACATGTCAACTTGATCATCTAGTTAAAATGAACATTCTAAACTGATCATTGAAGCTCATTCAACAAAGGTTTACAAATGAAACATAATGCATGGCATCACGCAGTTTGGGATAGATTGGGTTACTTGGAGGCTTTTTCTTTGCTATTTCGGTCTTAAATTTTGTATCGATATAGAAAAATTGAGCTAGCTTAACATGGGTATTGGATTCGTGTCATTCTAAACTCTAAATCAAAATTCACGGACGAGTTAGTGCGGACATGTTAAGTTGATCGGCCGGTGAAAATTATCATTCTAAACTGATCACTGATACTCATTGAATAAAGGCTTATAAAGTAAGTATAATGCATGACATCATACAGTTTGGGATAGATTGGATTATTTGGAGTTTTTGTCGTAGCTCTTTCAGTTTCAAATATTATCACAATATGGATTATTGAGCTAACTTAACATGGGCGTTGGATTCATCTCATTTTGATCTCCAAATTAAAAAATAATGACAATTTAGTGCAAACATGTCAATTTTATCTACTAGTTAAAATGATCATTCTAAACTGATCATTGGTGCTTATTGAGTAAAGGCGTGTCAATGAAGCATAATGCATGGCATCATGATTTTTGGGATAGATTGGATTACTTGGAGACTTTTTCATAGCTATTTCGACATTAAATTAATCAAAATATAGAAAATTGAGCTAGCTTAACATTGGCGTTGGATTCGTGTCATTCTGAACTCTAGATTAAAAGGTACGGATGATTTAGTGTGTATGCTAGTTAAAAAAAAAATTGTAAACTGATCATTGGTGCGCATTGAGCAAAGGTTTACAAATGAAGCATAATGCATGACATCATGTAGTTTCCGATATATTGGATACTTTGAGGCTTTGTCGTACCTCTTTCAGTTTCAAATATTGTCACAATATGGAAAAATGAGCTAGCTTAAAGTGGGCATTGGATTCATCTCATTTTGACCTCTAAATTAAAAGTTAAACACGATTTAGTGCGTATATGTCAAGTTGATCAGCTAGTTAAAATGATCGTTTTAAACTGATCATTGGTGCTCATAGAGTAAAGGCATATAAATGAAGTATAATTTATGTCATCACGGAGTTTGGGATAGCTTGTATTACTTGGAAGTTTTTTCGTAGCTACTTTGGTCTTAAATTTTATCATTTTTTTGGAAATTAAGTTAGGTTAACGTGGGCGTTAAATCCATGTCATTTTAAACTATAAATGAAAAGTTATAGACTATTTATTTCACACATATCAAGTTGATCGGTCAGTTAAAATGATTATTCTAAACTAATTATTTTTGCTCCTTGTGTAAAGGCCTATAAATGAAGCATAATGCATGGCATCACACAGTTTGGGATAGATTGGATTACTTGGACGCTTTGTCGTAGCTCTTTCAATCTGAAATATTGTTACAATATGGAATATTGAGCTATTTTAACGTGGGTATTGTATTCATGTCATTTTGAGCTCTAAATTAAAAGTTAAAGATGATTTAGTGCGGAAAAATGTCAAGTTGATCAACTAGTTAAAATTATCATTCTAAACCGATCACTGGGGCTCATTGAGTAAAGGCGTATAAATGAAGCATAATGCATGACAATCACACAATTTGGGAAAGATTGGATTACTTGGAGGCTTTGTCGTAGTTATTTCGGTGATAAATTTTGTCACAATATAGAAAATTGAGCTAGCTTAATGTGGACATTGGATTCGTGTCATTCATTTCATTTAGTTCACACATGTTAACTTGATCATCTAGTTAAAATGAACATTGTAAACAGATCATTAGTGCTCATCGCGTAAAGGTTTACAAATGAAGCATAATGCATAGCATCACACATGTTGGGATATATTGGATTACTTTAGGCTTTGTCATAGCTCTTTCAGTCTCTAATGTTGTCACAATATGGAAAATTGAGCTAGATTAACGTGGGCTTTGGATTTATCTCATTTTGATCTCTAAATTAAAATTTAAAGACGATTTAATGTGGATGTGTCAAGTTGATCAGCTAGTTAAAATGATCAATCTAAACTAATCATTGGTGCTCATTAAGTAAAGGCGTATAAATGAAGCATAATGCATGGTATCATGCAGTTTGGGATAGATTGGATTACTTGGAAGCTTTGTCATCGCTATTTTGGTCTTAAATTTTATCACAATAATGAAAATTGAGCTAGATTATCGTGGGCGTTGGATTCGTATCATTTTGAACTTTAAATCAAAAGTTACGGATGATTTAGTTCGAACATGTAAAGTTGATCTGACAGTTAAAATGATCATTCTAAACTGATTGGTGCTCCTTGGGTGAAGACTTATAAATGAAGCACAATGCATGTTATCACGCAGTTTGGGATAGATTGGATTAGTTGGACGTTTTTTCGTAGCACTTTTAGTCTCCAATATTGTCGCAATATGGAATATTGGTCTATTTCAACGTGGGTGTTATTTTCATGTCATTTTGGTGTCTAAATTAAAAGTTAAATACAATTTAGTGCGGATATGTCAAATTGATAAGCTAGTTAAAATGATCATTCTAAACTGATCATTCGTGCTCATTGAGTAATGGCATATAAATGACGTATAACGCATGGCATCACGTAGTTTGGAATAGATTGGATTACTTGGAGGCTTTGTCCTAGCTCTTTCACTCTCAAATGCTGTAAGAGTATTGAAAATTGAGCTAGCTTAACGTGGGTGTTGGATTTGTGTCATTTTGAACTCTAAATCAAAAGTTATGGATGCTAAGTGCGGACATGTCAAGTTGCTCAGCCAGTTAAAATGATCATTCCAAACTAATCATTCGTGCTCATTGAGTAAGGGTGTATAAATGAAGCATAATGCATTGCATCAAGCTGTTTGGGTAGATTGGATTACATGGAAGCTTTGTCATAGCTATTTCAGTCCTAAATTAAATCACAATATAAAAAATTGAAGTAGCTTAACGTGGGCGTTGGATTCGTGTCATTCTAAACTCTAAATCAAAAGTTACGTACGATATAGTGAAGACATGTCAAGTTGAACGGCCAGTTCAAATGATCATTTTAAATTGATCATTGGTGTTCCTTGAGTAAAGGCTTAAAAAGAAATAGTAGTGCATGGCATCACACAGTTTAGGATAGATTGGATTACTTGGAGGCTTTGTCGTATCTCTTTCAATCTCAAATATTGTCACACTTTGGAATATTGAGCGGCGTTGGAGTCATCTCTATTGAAGCTCTAAATGAAAAGTTAAACACGATTTTGTACGGATATGTCAAGTTGATCAGCTAGATATAATAATCATTATAAACTGACAATTGGTTCTCATTGAGTAAAAGCGTATAAATGAAGCATAATACATGGCATCACGCAGTTTGGGATAGATTGGATTACTTGGAAGCTTTGACACAGCTATTTCGCCCTATAATTTTATCACAATAATGAAAATTGAGCTAGCTTAACGTGGGCGCTGGATTCGTGTCATTTTGAACACTAAATCAAAAGTTCGAACATGTCAAGTTTATCGGCCAATTAAAATAATCATTCTAAACTGATCATTGGTGCTCCTTGGATAAAGGCTTATAAATAAAGTATAATGCATGGCATAACGCAGTTTGGGATAGAGTGGATCATTTGGAGGTTTTGTCGTAGCTCTTTCAGTCACAAGTATTGTCACAATATGGAATATTGGGCAATTTTAACGTGGGCGTTGCATTCATGTCATTTGAACTCAAAATTAAAAGTTAAAGACGATTTAGTACAGTCATGTCAGCTTCATCTGCTAGTGAAAATGATCATTCATGCTAATTGTGTAAGGTAATATAAATGAAACATAATGCGTTGGATCACGCAGTTTGGGATATATTGGATTACTTGGAAGCTTTCTCATAGCTATTTTGGTCTTAAATTCATTCACAATATTGAAAATATAGCTAGCTTAATGTAGGCGTTGGATTCGTGGCATTCTGAACTCTAAATCAAATGTTACAGACAATTAAGTGCGGACAAGTCAAGTTGATCGGACAGTTAATATGATCATTCTAAACTGATCATTCGTGCTCCTAGAGTAAATGCTTATAAAGGAAGCATAATGGATGGCATCAAGCAGTTTAGGATATATTGGATTACATGGAGTCTTTGTCGTACCTCTTTTAGTCTCAAATATTGTCACAATATGGAATATTGAGCTAACTTAACATGGGTGTTGGATTCATGTCATTTTGAGTTCTAAATTAAAAGTTAAAGACGATTTAGTGCAGACATATACACTTCATCTGCTAGTAAAAATGATCATTTTAAACTTATCATTTGTGCGCAGTGATTAAATGTGAATAAATGAAGCATTATGCATTGCATCACGCAGTTTGGTATAGATTGGATTACCTGGAGGCTTTGTCAAAGCTATTTCGGTCTTAAATTTTGTCACAATATAGAAAATTGAGCTAGCTTTACTAGGGCGTTGGTTTCGTGTCATTCTGAAGTGTAAATCACAAGTTTCGGATGATTTAGTGCGGTCATATCAACTTGATCAACTAGTTAAAATGAACATTCTAAACTGATCATTGGTGCTCATTGAGGAAGGTTTACAAATGAAGCATTATGCACGACATCACGCAGTTTGAGATATATTGGATTACTCTGAGGCTTTGGCGTAGCTCTTTCAATCTCAAATGTTGTCACAATATGCAAAATTGAGCTAGTTTAACGTATGCGTTGGAATCATCTCATTTTGAGCTCTAAATTAAAAGTTAGAGACGACTTAGTACGGACATGTTAAGTTGATCAGCTAGTTAAAATTATCATTCTAAACTGATCATTGGTGCTCATTCAGCAAAGGCGTATAAATGAAGAATAATGCATGGGATCACGTAGTTCGGGATAGATTAAATTACTTGGAGTCCTTGTCATAGTTATTTTGATCTTAAATTTTGTCACAACATAAAAAGTGAGCTACCTTAACATTGGCGATGGATTCGTGTCATTATGATTTCTAAATCAAAAGTTACGGACGATTTATTGCGGATATGTCAAGTTGATCGACTAGTTAAAATGATCATTCTAAACCGATCATTGGTGCTCCTTGAGTCAAGGTTTGCAAATGAAACCTAATGCATTACATCACGCAGTCTGGATAGATTGGATTACTTTGAAGCTTTGTCGTAGCTCTTCTAGTCTCAAATATTGTCACAAAATGGAATATCGAGCTTACCTAACATGGGCGTTGGATTCATGTCATTTTGAACTCTAAATTAAAAGTTAAAGAATATTTAGTGCGGACAAGTCAACTTGATCTGCTAGTTAAAATGATCATTCTAAACTGATCATTGGTGCTCATTGAGTAAAAGCATATAAATGAAGCATAATGTATGGCATCACACTGTTTTGGATAGATTGGAATACTTAGAGTCTTTGTCGTAGCTATTTCGTTTTTAAATTTTTTCAAATATATAAAATAGAGCTCGCTTTACTTGGGCGTTGTCGTCGTTTCATTCTTAAATGTACATCAAAAGTTACGGACGAGTTAGTATGGGCAATCAAGTAGATTGGCTAGTTAAAATAAACATTCTAAACTGATCATTGGTGCTCATTGAGCAAAGGTTTACAAATGAAGCATAATACATGGCATCACGCAGTTTGGTATATATTGGATTTCTTTGAGTCTTTGTTGTAGCTCTTTCAATCTAAAATGTTTCCACAATATGGACAATTGAGCTAGCCAAACATAGGCGTTGGATTCATCTCGTTTTGAGCTCTAAATTAAAAGTTAAAGACAATTAAGTGCGGGCATATCTAGTTGATCAGCTAGTTAAAATGATCATTCTAAACTGATAATTGCTGCTCATTGAGTGAAGGCGTATAAATGAAGCATAATGGATGGAATAACGCAGTTCACGATAGAGTGGATTATTTGGATGGTTTGTCATACCTATTTCGGTCTTAAATTTTGTCACAATATAGAAAATTGAGCTAGCATTTTGTTGGCGTTGGATTTGTGTCATACTAAACTCTAAATTAAAGTTAGAGACGATTTAGTGGGCATATGTCAAGTTGATCGGCTAGTTAAAATGATTATTCGTGCTCCTTGAGTAAACGCTTATAATGAAAGCATAATGCATGGCTTCACGTAGTTTGGGATAGATTGGATTATTTGGAGGCTTTGTCGTAGCTTTTTAGTCTCAAGTATTGTCACAATATGGAAGATTGAGCTAACTTAACTTTGGCGTTGGATTCATGTCATTTTGAACTCTTAATTAAAAGTAAATGACGATTTTTTGCGGACTTCTCAGCTTGATCTGCTAGTTATAGTGATCATTCTAAACTGATCATTGGTGCACATTGAGTAAAAGCCTATAAATGAAGAGTAATGCAAGGCATCACGCAGTTTAAGAGAGATTGAATTAATTTGGAGGCTTTCTCAAAGCTAATTTGGTCTTAAATTTTGTCACAATATAGAAAATTGATCTAGCTTTTCTTAGGCGTTGGATTCATGTCATTTTGAGCCCTAAATTAAAAATTACGGACGGTTTAGTGTGGACATCTCAAGTTTATCGGCCAGTTAAATATGAACATTCTAAACATATCATTAGTGCTCATTGAGCAACGGTTTACAAATGAAGCATAATGGATGGCATCACGCAGTTTGGGATATATTGGATTACTTTGATGCTTTGTCGTAGCTCTTTAAGTGTCAAATGTTATCACAATATACAAAATTTAGCTGGTTTAACATGGGCGTTGGATTCATCTCATTTTGAGCTCTAAATTAAAAGTTAAAGACTATTTGGTGCGGACATGTCAAGTTGATCAGCTAGTTAAAATAATCATTCTAAACTGATCATTGGTGCTCATTGAGTAAAGGCGTATATATGAAGCATAATGCATGGAATCACGTAGTTTGCGATAGAGTGGATTATTGGGAGACTTTGTCATAGCTACGTTGGTTTTAAATTTTGTCACAATATAGAAAATTGAGCTAGCTTAACGTTGGCATTGGATTTGTGTCATTCTTAACTCTAAATCAGAAGTTACGGATAATTTAGTGCGTACATGTCAATTTGATCGGTCAGTTAAAATGAAGATTCTAAATTGATCATTGGTGCTCGTTGAGTAAAGGTTATAAACAAAGTATAATCCATGGCATCACGCAGTATGGGTCAAAATGTATTACTTGGAGGCATTGTCGTAGCTCTATCAATCTCAAATATTGTCACAATATGGCATATTTAGCTTTTCAAACGTTGATGTTAGATTTGTGTCATTCTGAACTCTAAATCTAACATTATAGACGATTTAGTGCAGACACGTCAAGTTGATCAGCTAATTGAAATGATCATTCTAAGCTGATCATTGGTGCTCTTTGAGTAAAGACGTATAAATGAAGCATAATGCATGGAATCACGCAGTTCGGGATAGAGTGGATTATTTGGAGGATTTGTCATAGCTATTTCGGTTTTAAATTTTGTAACAATATAGAAAATTGAGCTAGCTTAACAATTGTGTTGGATTCGTTTCATTTTGAACTTTAAATCAACTTACAAACGATTTAGTACGGACATGTCAAGTTCATTGGCTAGTTAAAATGATAATCCTAAACTTATCATTGGTGCTCATTGAGGAACCGATTACAAACGAAGCATAATGCATGGCATCATGCAGTTTGGGATATATATGATTGGTTTGAGCCTTTGTCGTAGCTATGTCGTTCTTAAATTTTTTTCACAATATAGAAAATTGAGCTAGATTTACTTGGGCGTTGGATTTGTGTTACTTTGAACGCTAAATCAAAAGCTACGAATGATTTAGTCCAGACATGACAAGTGGATGGACTAGTTAAAATGATCATTTTAATCTGATCATTGGTGCTCATAAAGCAAAGGATTACAAATGAAGCATAATGCATGGCATCACGTAGTTTGGGATAAATTGGATTACTTGGAGGCTTTGTTGTAGGTATTTCGGTTATAAATTTTTTAAATACACAAAATAGTGATAGCTTTACTTGGGCGTTGGATTCATGTAATTCTGAAATGAAAATCAAAAGCTATGGACGATTTAGTGTGGACATGTCAAGTTGATCGGCCAGTTAAAATGATCATTTTAAACTCATCATTGGTGCTCATTGAGTAAAGGCGTATAAATAAAGCATAATGCATGGCATCACACAGTTTCAGATCTATTATATTACTTATAAATGCTTGAGTAAATGCTTTTAAATAAAACATAATCCATGGCATCACACATTATGGGATAGATTGGATTACTTGGAGGCTATGTCGTAGATCTTTCAATCTTAAATATTGTCACAATATGGAATATTGAGATATTTTAACGTTGACGCTGAATCTGTGTCAATCTAAACTCTAAATCAAAAGTGACGGCTGATTTAATGCGAACATGTCAAGTTGATCGGCTAATTAAAATGATCATTCTAAACTGACTATTGGTGCTCCTTGAGTAAAGGCAACTAAAGCATAATGAATGGCATCACGCAGTTTAGTATAGATTAGATTACTCATAGGCTTTGTCGTGGCTCTTTCAATCTCAAATATTTTCACAATATGGAATATTGAGCTGACTTAACATGGTCGTTCGATTCATGTCATTCTGAACTCTAATTTAAAAGCTAAAGACGATTTAGTGCGGACATGTAAACTTGATCTGCTTGTTAAAATGATCATTCTGAACTGATCAGTGGTGCTCATTGAGTAAAGGAGTATAAATGAAACATAATGCATGGCATCACTAAGTTTGGGATAGATTGGAATACTTGGAGGCTTTGTTATAGCTATTGTGGTCTTAAATTTTGTCACAATATGGAAATTTGAGCTAGCTTAATGGGGGCATTGGATTCATCCCATTTTGAGCTCCAAATCAAAAGTTAAAGATGATTTAGTGCGGAAATATCAAGTTGATCAGCTAGTTAAAATGATCATTTTAAACTGATCATTGGTGCTCATTGAGTAAAGGCGTATAAAGGGAGCATAATGCATGGCGTCACGTAGTTCAGGATAGACTGTATTACATGAAGGCTTTTCATAGCTCTTTCGGTCTTCAATTTAGTCACAGTATAGAAAATTGAGCTACCTTAACGTGGGCATTGGATTCGTGTCATTCCGAACTCTAAATCAAAAGTTACAGACGATTTGGAACATCTCAAGTTGATCGGCGAGTTAAAATGATCATTCTAAACTTCTCATTGATGCTCATTGTGTAAAGGCGTATAAATGAATCATAATGCATGGCATCACACAGTTTGGAATAGATTGGATTACTTGGAGGATTTGTCATATCTATTTTGTTCTTCAATTTTGTCACAATATAGAAATTTGAGGTAGCTTTACTTGGGCGTTGGATTCGTGTCATTTTGAAATGTAGATCAAAAGTTACGTACTATTTATTGTGGACATGTCAACTGGATCGGCCAGTTAAAATAAACATTCTAACCTAATCATTCGTGCTCATTGAGCAAACATTTACAAATGAAGGATAATGCATGGCATCACGCAGTTTGACACTACAAGAAAATATTAACATTTCCGACGGCATTTTGACGGCATTTCCGACGGCATTTCCGACGGACAAAAAACCGTTGGACTTTTCCGATGAATTTACGACGGATACGCGACGGATAGCCAAGGGAACTAAAACCATCGGAGATCCGTCGGTAATTTCCGACGCCGGAAAGATCATCGGTAAATCGATGGTAAAAACGGACGGTAAACCGTTGCATTTCCGACGAAAACCTAATCGTCGGGATATCCTCTTGAAACCGTCGGAAAGTTACCAAAGTATCTGAAGTCGTCGGTAATATTCTGACGATTTCCTGATGGATTCTGTGTTTTAGAGCCCATCAGGAATCCATCGGCAGCTGTCGTCGGAAAACCATCGGAACTATCCGACCATTGTCGGATACAGTCGACAATCCATCGGAAATATACGTACACTGTTAAAATTTTGTGTTTATCCGTCGATGGTCGGAAACCATCGGAAATCCATCAGTTTATAAAGATAAAATCTATTCAAAATACGTGAATATCGGGTTGTGGTTGGTAACCATCAGAATTCCGTCGGAAATAGAGAATATTCTGAAGAATAATCTTTTTAAAGTTCGTAATTATTTGTTAAAAATTCTTAATAATTTGTTAAAAATTCGTGATAATATCTAATTTTCACTATTAATAAGCTATGATCTTTCAAAATTTTAACAGAACCAAAAATTTTTAAAAAATGTGTTCTTCGGGTTCTTTTGAGTATTTTCGATCGTGGATGGATAAACCTCGATATGATTCAACCACGGGGGAATTGACTGATGAATTTGCGCAAGGTGTTGAAGAGTTCATGACATTTGCATCAAAGAATAGCATGACATCGGAATACGGTAAAATGTATTGTCCGTGTATTAAATGTCGAAATCATAGATTAATCTCTGTTAGAGAAGTACGTAATCATTTGTATAGGAATGGATTTATGCCGGGTTACAAAATTTGGTATTCACATGGAGAAACTGATGCAACGATGCAATATTATGGTAGTACTTCAAAAAGGATAGATAATACTAATGTTAGGGTAGAGGAACCGGCATCAGAAGTTGATATAAACGGAGGTACTGTTCAAATGGTGAATGATGCATTTCGTGAACAAAGAGAATCGTACATCGAAGATATTAGCAGAATAGAGGAACCTAATTTGGAAGCCCGGAAATTTTTTGATATGTTAGATGCATCCAAGCAGCCTTTGTATAAAGGATGTAGAGATGGATTATCGCCTTTATCTGCTGCAAGCAGGTTGATGACGATAAAGACGGATTTCAACTTGCCTGAAGATTGTGTGAATGCGATAGCTGATTTTGTTAGAGATATATTACCTGAAGATAATATTGCACCTGCTTCATAATACGAGGTTCAAAAACTTGTATCTGGTCATGGATTGCCATATCAGATAATCGATGTATGTATTGACAATTGCATGATCTATTGGAGAAATGATGAAAATCGCATGAAGTGCCAATTTTGTCACAAACCTCGATTTCAAGAGACAAGCGGTAGAGTACCTATTCCGCATAAACGGATGTGGTATTTGCCATTAACAGAGAGGTTAAAGAGGTTATATCAATCTGAACACACGGCAAAACCTATGAGATGGCATGCAGAACATAATTCGAATGGAGAAATTGTGCATCCCTCGGATGCAGAAGCATGGAAACATTTTCAACAGGTTTATCCTAGTTTTGCATATGAGCCTAGAAACGTATACCTCGGGTTATCTACAGATGGATTCAACCCTTTTGGGAAGCATGGGAGGCAATACTCGTTGTGGCTAGTTATCGTTACACCTTATAATTTGCCTCCTTCTTTGTGCATGAAACGAGAGTTTTTATTTCTAACAATTCTCATCCCCGGCCCAGAGCATCCTAAGCGATCGCTTGATATTTTCTTGCAGCCACTAATTCATGAGTTAAAAATATTATGGGAAAATGGTGTCGAAGCATTCGTTGTTTCCAACCAACAGAACTTCTTGATGCGAGTTGTACTTATGTGGACGATAAGTGATTTTCCAGCATATGGTATGTTATCAGGATGGTTGACGCATGGAAGATTAACATGCCCATATTGTCAAGATAATAATGATGCGTTCCAACTGAAACACGGACGAAAGACTAGCTGGTTCGATTGTCATCGTCGATCTCTACCACAAGATCATCCATATCGCCGGAGCACGACATTGTTTAGGAAAAACAAAAAAAATTTTGATGCTCCACCTCCTATTCTTGACAGGAATTATATGTTGACTCAACTTAGAGATTTTAGTGCTGAGAGAACGGCTTCTTGTGGAGGTAACGGACATTACCCTGTTGATGGTTGTGGCGAATACCATAATTGGCACAAGAAGAGCATTTTTTGGGATTTACCATATTGGAAGGACCATTTGTTGCGCCATAATCTAGATGTTATGCACATTGAGAAGAATTTTTTCGACAACATAATGAATACCGTTCTAAATGTGCAAGGAAAAACAAAAGATAATTTGAAAGCTAGATTGGATTTGCCGGATATTTGTTCCCGGAAGGAACTACATATAATGTCAAATGGAAAATCATTGTCTCCCGCATTCCGGTTGGATGCGCATGCAAAAGATGAATTCTTTGACTGGATTAAGCATAGTGTCAAATTTCCAGATGGATACACATCTAATCTTCATAATTGTGTCGATACTATTGAAGGTAAATTTTCAGGGATGAAAAGTTATGATTGTCATGTTGTCATGCAAAGATTATTCCCATTTGCCTTTAGCGATCTACTGCCTAAAAACGTCCACGAAGCAATTGCATGTACGACGTTAAATTTACATTATTTTATATATATATATATATAATAATATATTCATATATTATATGATATTAAAATATATTTTTTATGTAGGGATTGGTGCTTTTTCCCGAGATTTATGTACAAGATCACTTACTGTAGACGATATCCGAAATTTTAAGGAAAAAATACCGGTTCTCATTTGTAACCTGGAGAAAATATTTCCACCAGCATTTTTTGATGTTATGGAGCATCTTCCAGAATCTGAGTTTTATACCAACTCAAGTTCCAGAATCTGCAAATGATTCTTTCCGACCAATGGCAATTGAAGAATTGGTTCAGCAGCCTGGTCATGAACTTCTCACATTTCTCGATCCGAGACGTCAAGAAAACTCGACATGGTAAATTAAATTTTCTATAATTATATTTAAAATAATTATTTTAATTCTATTCTATAATTATATTTAAAATAATTATTTAAACGCTATTGTAATAAAAATTCGTAGGTTTGGTATTTCAAACAATGGAATAAGCAAATCAATATTAAAGATGCTTCATTCTCTTTTGAATAAACCATATACCAAATTTCGAGATATTCCGTACGAAGAACGTCAGATTTGGTTCAGGACGTTTGCGGTACGTTATTTAAATTTTAAATATATAATTATTTTAAATAGTTTTTAATAATATTTTTTAGTAATATATATTAAAATTTCGCAGCAAGAATTTACATGGGATCCCATGAACACAAAATTGGTGGAAGACGCTTTCGAAAAAGAGGCTGCAGTACAATTTTCCCGCCACATGAACGAATGGAAACAAAAATGGAAAAAGGGAAAAGATAAACCAAGAGGGTTGAATGAGTCGGTTTGGAACGACTTTATTCGTTATTGGGAATCTTCCACCGCTGAGGTTATCTCGAAAACTAATTCGGGAAACCGGAAGAGCGACCGAGGAGGCAAAGGCATTTATATTCACAATGCCGGATCGACTAGTTTTCTCAGACGAGCCGATCAATTGGTAAATTAATTATTATATTAATTATTTATTATTATTTAAAAGTTTTAAAATTATTAATTTAGAATTTTTTTATTTTTAGGCACAAGAAATTGGAGCGCCTCCAGATCACTTGCAACTTCTCGAGGCCGTCCACACGAACAAAAAGACTGGTCGTATCCAAGATGGTCTCGTTAGTGAGATCATCCAAAAAGTAAAAAAGAAAAAAGTGATATTCTAACCCAGCAATCTCAAGTTGGTTCTTCATCTTCGGTCGCTGAATTGCCGTGTTCTGAGATTAACCGTCTCGTTCTTGATGTAAGTTTTTTTTTAAATATATAATTAATATTATAATAATTTTCATTAAATTTTTTAATAATATTTTTTCTTTTTACAGGAAGTACCATTTTCAAAGGGTCGTCATCCAGGACTCGAGAGAGTTGCAGATACTGGTGGCGCAACATCTGCAGTTAGAAACGAGGAAAATGAGCAGTTAAAAGAAGAAATGGCGTCCATGAAAATAGAGATGAATAATCTCAAAAACTTTGTAGAAATGATAAAAGATAAATTGTCTGATGACTTTTTTTTTCTCCTCCTTCAGAAATAATCTCAAATGTGTTGCTATATCCCGATGGTTATAAACCGTCAGGAAATATCATCGGACAATATTTCCAACGGCACAAGTCATCGGAAAACGCCCTCGATAATTCGTCGGTGATTACCGATGGATGGGGACCATCGCAGATCCGTCGGTTATTTCCTACGGAACGTTGTCATCGCAAATTTGTCGGCAAATTCCGACGGCGAGGTTCATCTCTAATCCATCGGAAATTCCCGATAACTTCCCGACAGAATCGCATTTCCGACGAAATAGTCCCAACGGACTATTTTCGTCGGAAAGTAGTCGAGAATCGGTTTTACCGACGTGTTTCCGACGGATATGGCCGTCGGAAATACGTTGTTTTCTTGTAGTGTGAGATATAATGGATTACTTTGAGGCATTGTCGTACCTCTTTCAGTCTCAAATGTTGTCCCAATGGAAAATTGAGCTAGCTTAACGTGGAAGTTGGTTTCATCTCATTTTTAGATCTAAATCAAAATTTAAAGATGACTTAGTGCGGAAATGTCAAGTTGATCAGCTAGTTAGAATGATCATTCTAAAGTGACCATTGGTGCTCACTGAGTAAAACAAGATTTAAGCATTATCAAAAGGCGGATGTCAAACACAACTTAGAAACTCTCCCGCGACCCTAACAGAGACTTTCAATCAATGAGTAATAGATGGGTACAACAAATTGATGCTCTTACCCTTGACAACTTAACCATCGAATCAAGACTTCATTAGGTGCTACTCATCAAATGGGAGCCACCGTCTGGCCCTGTCACATTGCCTTTTTGTATCTTTATGGCATGGGAAATGGACGCAGCCCCACACCTTTACGGTTAGTGGAAGCTAAACGCGGTAGTTAGAGCCTCTACTAGAGGAGCCAGTCCATGTGGTCACGGGCGAAAAAAAGATACCATTCTTCCCCTTCGAAGCGGGGGAAGCATGAGGGACAAATGCCTCAACTTGGGCTAGCTACCCAACTGAACAGAAGACAACTGAATTTTCAACTCAGCGACTCTTCGAGCTTCTGGGCTCCGGATGTTAGACAAACAGAAGTGACTTCCGGATAGAGAGGGATTCGAACCCCCAGTATTCCTAGAAATACTTCTGTTTTTCAATTGCCTATCCTTTATAGATGAAGGGGAGTACCTTAGCAGTAGCTTCCAACACTTAAGATTGACCGCCAGCCAGATATGAAAGTTTTATAAATTTCATACGAAACTATTTACTTACCTAAATTCAACTTCTAACTTTCCAAATAAGTTTACTGAAGGAACTGACTCTAAGTAGCTCTCTCTACAATACAAATCCCAAGAAAGAGATTCTTTGGATAAGTTGAAACCTTTCATTTTTCTTTTAAGGCGTTTATCCTACTTATAGTATTAGTCCTATAGCCTATCGAACTAACCAAGAACACATGCACTTTGTTGGCACTAAAAAGCGTTATTCAATCCACTAGTGCATTACCTCTTCTGAATCGAAAAAAGAAAGAGCTCATAACCACTACTTATAAAGAGCTCTCCTCAACTGAAAGCGCACCTACTGTTACTATCCACGTCTCTCTCAGGTCAAGTTTTGATCTCGAAATAACGGCCGGAAGAGAGATATTCATAAAATCTGATTCCCTGCCCTGTCTTAAGAACCTGACTCAAAATAGAAAAGAAGACCAGACTAAAAGAGAGAAGAAGACCAGACTAAAAGAGAGATCACTTTCGACGATTGAACTGCACTTTGATATCCAGATTGGAACAGGATTTTAACGCCTTTGGATCCTGCTTAGAGCCGGCTCTCACTACACTTTAACCTTTCATATCAGAAACGTCGACTTGCACTTTTTTTATATCTAATTTCTTTTTCAGGAATCCTTGCTCCCGCCTTGGCTCATATTCACATGGGCCACTCATAAGAATAAGAGAAAAAACCCCTACCTAAAAAGCAACTAATTGAGAGACTCCGAATATCAGTGCCTTGGGTAAATGCAGGAGAATCTTACCGAACGAGTTTCAAACCAGTCCTCTTCGCTTCCCTTAGGGAAAAGGGCCTTGTCGGCCACCGCTTGCTGACGACAGAACGCATTGTCAATTAAAACTCCTCGCCTTGGACTTTTTTGGAAAGGTAGGTCTTTGGCATGTCCCTTGCTTGCGAACTTCTTTAGTAGAGTGGGTAGCTTTGGAGATCACATTCCTCACGTTTACCGTTGTCCCCAGACTTCACTCTTTCAACACTTGTATACTTTCAAAATAGTCAGGCGTGTCCATGTCTCCAACAAGTGTGTGATCCACCGATTCACTGAGTGACTCTTCCTTACCGCTTATGTCCCTATCTCTGAAAGCCTTATAAGAGTTCCGATCCATCCCTAGTTTGCCTTGGCAGGCTAGACTGATTTCAGACCTTTTGATGTGCCTCTTTCGGTTGCTTTCTAGCTTTACCGAATGCTCATTGAGACCTATTCTCTTTCCGCTTTCAGACAAGTAGCTAAGTCGTCTTAATCCAGCGACGAAAATTCCTGCATTAGGTGAGGATTTCTTCTGAGAAAAGAATAGTTGTACCAAATACTTTATCTTAGCATAGCCGTGCAGTGAGCGGTACTCCCTCAACAGAGTTGACAAAGCAGTCATAGGTAGGAGCCCCCCTTGCTTCTTTCATAGGTAGGAGCCCCCCTTGCTTCTTTCCTAGGTAGGGGCTTTCACCACTGCAAATTGTTCCGTTCCTGTATTCATTAAAGAGTGAAGTACCAGTACTCCATCCACTATGTTGTCTAAGGATCCCGTATTCGGGTTAGTCTTAGTAGTCTCCCTAGCGGCTTAGTCACATGCTTCCTGCCCCTAGTCTTTGAGTGGAATACTGGGCACATATGATGAGAGAGGGCACCGGGGCTGCTTTCGTGATAATGCCGGATGCCAGAGAGGAGAGGGCAAGATGGTCTTGGACGATGTCCGATGGTGGGAAAACGGAAAGAAATACATATGACTTTCCTAAATCAGACGTCAATCAAAAAAGGCATTTACGAGTGGTGGCATCTAAAAAACACGGGTTTTGTCGCCTTTATCAAAGGCTAATAAATTGTACTGGATGAAGCTCTCCTGCTGCTTCTTTCTTAATCGACGACAACACTTTATTAGAGAAAGGTGCATAGCGGGGAGATATTCATTAAACCAAAAGAAAACCAAATAACCAGAACCGGATACAGTCGATGGTCAAGATACCTAGACCTATCTATATAGTTATTAAAGTAGTTAAAGGAGAACTTGCTTTTCTCTTTATCTAGTTTGATGCCTTCTTTTCGTCCATCATCCGTTTAAAGACCAAGAGATATGTATGATTTTTGTTCAAGTCTCAAGTGATTCACCAACGGAGTCTAGGCCGTTAAGGGGAGACTTGGCGTCATCGTATAATAAAGTAAATTGAATCTGACCAAGCCACTAAGCGGCATCGAATCGAAGTGTACTTTAGTAACTTAGCACCCTATTTGCAAAAAGAAAGTCAAAGTTCTAAACCTTTATTCTGAGCCATCCTTATCGGGAGCATAAAATGGACTTGATACCCCCCCCCAAGGAACACCTTAAGGCCTCTACGGAAAGGACCAAGAGCTCTTATTATGCAGTCTTTATCACATAATAGTCGATGCAGTACTCTGGCGGTTCCACTAATATTCCTATCAATTAATTCCTACCCAAAATAAATCGTAGACTGGTTTATACCTTTTCAAAGGCAAGAAAGTAGGCTTCGGTTCAATCTGGGATCGAACTATCCTCTTTTCTTTGGCTGTGTCAAGCAATTTCTTTGATCCGAGGGGGATTCTTTTGAAGTAAAGAATGTTTACAGGGATCAAACCGAACTGCCACTCCAAGCTTCGGCATATGGAATACAGTCTTTTAGGTAGTCTTATGAGACTTGCTTTCCTTTGTAGAGTCCAAGAGCTTTCCCTATCAGCTCTAACTAGATAAGAAAGAATAAGTCCTACTTTTCTTATTATATGAAATTAAAAGAAGACTTGAATTATATAATATGGATTGCCAACAAAGCCTTTTGGGTCCAGGGCTTCTTTGTTTTGGACAAGAGTGTCCAGAAAGCAAGGGGAAATAGAATGCCCAAGGAAGATTAGCATGGGCAGAAGTGAGATTTTATTGGATTCGATTCTTGAGCTACCCACGAAGTCCATGGTTAGGCTTGTTAGGATTAGAGGGGAGGCCAAAAGAAAAAATTGAGTAGCTTTAGGGCTTGTTCTGAAGACATGGTCGGTGCTTTCATTGATTCCTTGGCATCAACAATAGGGTCCATGACTAATGTGCCGAGTGTGGAGAAGGCCTAGACGATCATGGGCACAAAGCCAGAGGAAATAAATTTTTGTCTCGAACTTCGTGAAGAACTCAGTTTTATCACCCCCTCATTACGAACAAGAAAGTGGTTTGAAAAACCAGTTGTACACTCCCTTCGTTTGGAGAACCCTTGTTGATTCTGACTTCGTTCGTGAAAGAACCGGAATTTTTACGGACCAGCCCTTTTTTATGCGAAACTTTATCCTGAAAGGAGAATGAACTTTGCTCCTCTGGACGATTGGCACTCCCGTGGTTCGCGATAAGGAAAAAGGACTCATCCTTTGTTGCATCTGGCACGAGATGATAAAGAGAGAGCTTCGTCTATCGATGAACAGCAAATTGACGGAGCTCTTGGCATTGGTTTGTTTTTCTCTCCTTTCCTATCAGTGAGTTTCGATGTTTTTGTTTGAAATTTCTTTGTTTGTACCGAGCCGCTTGCAGAATCAAATCCTGTTCCACAAGATCCTTTATCAAATTAATGAAAAATAATACATGGCATCACGCAGTTTGTGATAGATTCAATTACTTGGACGCTTTTGTCATAACTATTTCAGTCTTCAACTTTTTCACAATATAGAAAATTGAGCTAGCTTAATGTGGGCATTGGATTCGTGTCAATGTGAGCTCTGAACCAAAAGTTATGGACGATTTTGTGTTGACATGTCAAGCTGATAGACTAGTTAAAATGATCATTCTAAACTGATCATTTGTGCTCATTGAGAAAAGGCCTATTAATGAAGCATAATGCATGCCATCAAGTTGTTTGCGATATATTAGATTACGTGGAGGCTTTGTCGTAGCTATTTCTGTCTTAAATTTTTTCACACTATAGAAATTGAGCTAGCTTAACGTTGGCATCATTCTGAGCTCTGAATCAAAAGTTCCGGAAGAATTCCTGCGGACATATCGAGTTGACCAGTGAGTTATAATGATCATTCTAAACTGATCATTGGTACTCATTGAGTAAAAGCTTATTAATTTTTCATAATTCATGATATAAAGCTGGTTGCAATAGAGTGAATTACTTGGAGGCTTTGTTGTAGTTATTTCAGTCTTACAATTTTTCACTATGTAGAAAATTGAACTAGCTTAACTTGAGTGTTGGATTCGTTGCATTCTGAGCTTTGAATCAAAAGTTATAGATGATTTAGTGCGGGCATGTTAAGTTGATCGTTCAGTTAAAACAATCATTCTCAACTTATCATTGGTGCTCATTGAGTAAAGGCTTATTAATGAATCATAATGCTTGGCATCACGCTGTTTGCGAGAGATTGGATTACTTAAAGGCTTTTTCATAGCTTTTTAAATCTTAAATTTTTCACAATATAGAAAATTTTGCTAGCTTAGCGTGAGCATTGGATTCGTGTCATTCTGAGCTTTGAGTCAAAAAGTTATGGACGATTTTAAGCGGACATGTCAAGTTGACCGGCTAGATACAATGATCATTCTAAACTTATCATTGGTGCTCATAAAGTAAACGCTTCTTAATGAAGCATAATTCATGGCATCAAGCAATTTTTGATAGATTCGATTACTTAGAGGCTTTGTCGTAGCTCTTTCAGTCGTAAGTTTTGTCACACTATAGAAAATTGAGGTAGCTTAACATGGGCATTGGATTCGTGTCATTTTGAGCTCTGAATCAAATGTCACAGACGATTTAGTGCGGACATGTCAAGTTGATCGGTCAGTTAAAATGATCATTCTTAACTGATCATTGGTGCTCACTGAGTAAAAGCTTATTGATTCGATTACTTGGAGGCTTTGTCATAGCTATTTTAGTCTTCAATTTTGTCACAATATTGAAAATGGAGCTAGCTTAACATGGGCATTGGATTCACGTCTTTTTGAGCTCTGAATCAATTGTTACGGGCAATTTTGTGTGGAAAGGTCTAGTTGATCGGCTAGTTTAAATGATCATTCTAAAGTTATCATTAGTGCTCATTTAGTAAATGCCATTAATGAAGCATAATGCATAACATCAAGAATTTTGCGATATATTGGATTACTCGGAGGCTTGTCGTAGCTATTTTAGTATTAAATTTTATCACACTATAGAAAATTGAGGTAGCTTTACATGGGCATTGGATTCGTGTCATTCTGAGCTCTGAATCAAAAGTTACAGACTATTTTGTGCGGACATGTCAAGTTGACTGGCGAGTTGAAATGATAATTTTTAACTGATCACTGGTGCTCATTGAGAAATAGCTTATTAATGAAGCATAACGCATGGCATCACGAGTTTGGGATAAATTGGATTACTTGAAGGCTTTGTCGTAGCTATTTTGGTCTTAAATTTTATCATAGTATAGAAACTTGAACTAGCTTAATGTGGGCTTTGAATCAAAAGTTACAGACGATTTAGTACAAACATGTCTAGTTGATCAGTCCGTTAAAACGACCATTCTAAACTGATCATTGCTGCTCATTCAGTAAAGGCATATTAATGAAGCATAATGCGTGGCATCACGCAGTTTGTGATAGATTTGATTACTTGTAGGGTTTGTCGCAACTAGTTTAGTCTTCAATTTTGTCACAATACAGAAAATTTAGCTTGTTTAACGTGGGGATTGGATTCGTGTCATTCTAAGCTCTAAAAAAAATAGTTACGGACGATTTTGTGCCGACAGGTCAAGCTGATCGGCTAGTTAAAATGATCATTCTAAACTGTTCATTAGTAGTCATTGAGTAAAAGCTTATTAATGAAGTATAATGCATGGCATCAAGAAGTTTACGATAGATTGGATTACTCGCAGACTTTGTCGTAGCTATTTCAGTCTTAAATTTTGTCAAATTATATAAAATTGAGATAGCTTAATGTGGGCATTGCATTCGTGTCATTGTGAGATTTGAATCAAAGTTACAGGCAATTTTGTGCAGACATGTCAAGTTGATCCGGGAGTTAATATGATCAATCTAAACATATCATTGCTGCTCATTGAGTAAAGGCTTACTAATAATATTATTCATTGTGCATGACATCAAGCAGTTTGCGATAGATTCAATTACTGGGAGGCTTGGTCTTAGATATTTCAGTCTTAAAATTTTTCACAATATCGATAATTTAGCTAGCTTAACGTGTGCGTTGGATTCGTGGCATTTCGAGCTTTGAATCAAAAGTTACAGACCATTTTGTGCGGATATGTCAAGCTGACCGGCGAGTTAAAATAATCATTCGAAACTGACCATTGGTGCTCATTGTGTAAAAGCTTATTAATAAAGCATAATGCAAGGTACCAAGCAGTTTGCGATATATTTGATTACTTGGAGGCTTTGTAGTAGCTATTTCAGTCTTAAATTACTTTCACAATAATTGAGCTAGCTTACCGTGAGCATTGCACTCGTGTCATTCTGAGCTCTGAATCAATAGGTACGGACGATTTCGTGCGAACATGTCAAGTTGACTAGCTAGTTAAAATGATCATTCTAATCGGATCATTGGTGCTCATTGATGAAAGGCTTATTAATGAAGCATAATTCATGGCATCAAGCATTTTGTGATAGATTGGATTATTTGGAGGATTTTTCGTTGCTATTTGAGTCTTAAATTTTTTACAATGTAGAAAATTGATCTAGCTTAACGTGAGCGTTGGATTTATGTCATTTTGAGCTATTAATCAATAGTTATAGACGATTTTGAGTGGACATGTCTAGTTGATCGGTCACTTAAAATGATCATTCTAAATTGATCATTGGTGCTCATTGAGTAAAGGCTTATTAATAAAGTAAAATGCATGGCATCACACTATTTGCGATAGATTCAATTACTTCGACGCTTTTTTGTAGCTATTTAAGTCATAAAATTGGTCACACTATAGAAAATTAAGCTAGCTTAACGTGGGCGCTGGATTGGTGTCATTTTGAGCTATGAATCAAAAGTTACAGACAATTTTGTGCGGACATGTCAAGTTGATTGGCGAGTTAAATGATCATTCTTAAAGTTATCATTGGTGCTCATTGAGTAAAGGCTTATTAATCAAGCATAGTGCATGACATCAAGCAGTTTGCGATAAACTAGATTACTCGGAGGGTTGGTCGTAGCTATTTCGTTCTTAATTTTTTTGTCACGATATGGAAAATTTAGCTATGTTAACATGGGCGTTGGATTCTTGGCATTCGGTGCTCTGAATCAAAAGTTACAGACGATTTACTGCGGACATGTCAAGTTGACCGGCGAGTTAATATAATCATTCTAAACTAATCATTGGTACTCGTTGAGTAAAGGCTTATTAATGAAGCATAATGCATTCCATCAAGCACTTTCTGTTAGATTGGATTACTTGGAGCCCTTGTCGTAGCTATTTCAGTCCGAAATTTTTCAGCAATATAGAAAATTGAGCTAACTTAACATGAGTGTTGGATTCGTGTAATTATGAGCTCTGAATCAAAAGTTACATAAGATTTACTGTGGACATGTCAAGTTAACCAGCGAGTTAAAATAATCATTCTAAACTAATCATTAGTGCTAATTGAGTAAAAGCTCAATAATGAAGCACAATGCATGGCGTTAAATAGTTTGTGATAGATTGGATTACTTGTAGGCTTTGTCATAGCTATTTCAATCTCAAACTTTTTCACAATATCGAAAATTGAGATAACTTAACGTTAGCATTGGATTCGTGTTATTTTCATCTCTGAATCAAAAGTTATAGGGACATGACAAGTTGACCGGCTACATAAAATGATCATTCTAAACCTATCATCGGTGCTCATTGAGTAAAGGCTTATTAATGAAGCATTATTCATGGCATCAAGCAGTTTGCGATAGATTAGATTACTTGGAGGCTTTTGCGTAGCTATTTTAGTCTTAACTTTTTTTCAAAATATAGAAAATTGACCTAACTTATCGTGATTGTTGGATTCGTGTCATTCTGAGCTCTCAATTAAAAGTTACAAAACGATTTATTGCGGGCATGTCTAGTTGATTGGTCAGTAAGAAGGACAATTCTAAACTGATCATTGGTGCTCATTTAGAAAAGGCTTATTAACGAAGCATAATGTGTGGTATCACGTAGTTTGTGATAGATTCAATTACTTGAAACCTTTGTTGTAGCTATTTATTATTAAATTTTTTCACAATATAGAAAATTAAGCTAGCTCAACGTGGGTATTGAATTCATGTCATTCAGAGCTTTGAATCAAAAGTTACAAACGATTTAGTGCAAACATGTCTGGTTGATCGGTCAGTTAAAATGATAGCTCTAAAATGATCATCATTGGTGCTCATTGAGTAAAGGATTATTAATGAATCATAATGTGCGGCATCATGCAATCTGTGATAGATTCGATTACATGGAGGCTTTTTCGTAGCTATTTTTGTTTTTAATTTTGTCACAATATAGAAAATTCAGCTAGATTAACGTGGGCATTGGTTTCGCGTGAATCTAAGCTCTGAATCAAAAGTTACAGACGATTTTGTGCTGATGTGTCAAGTTGACCGCTAGTTAAAATGATCATTCTAAACTGATCATTGGTTCTCCTTGAGTAAAGGCTTATAAATTAAGCATAATGCAAGACATCACGACTTTAGGATAGATTGGATTACTTGGAGGCTTGCTTTTAGCTATTTGGGTCTAAACGTTTTCTACAATATAGAAAATTTAGCTAGCTTAACGTGGGTGTCGGTTTCGTGGCATTCAGCGCTCTAAATCAAAAGTTAGCGACGATTTAGTGCGGACATGTTAGGTTGACCAGCGAATCAAAATGATCATTCTAAACTGATCAATTGGTGCTCATTGAATACAAGCTTATTAATGAAGCATAATGTATGGTATCAAGCAGTTTGCGATATATTGGATTATTTGGAGGCTTTTTCGTAGCTATTTCAGTCTTAGATTTTGTCACATAATAGAAAATTTAGCTAGCTTAACGTGGGCATTGGATTCGTGTCATTCTGAGCCTCAAATCAAAAGTTATGGATGATTTAGTGCGGAAATGTCAAGTTGACCGACTGGTTAAAATGATCATTCGAAACGATCATTCGTGCTCATTGAATAAAGGCCTATTAATGAAGCATAATTCATAGCATCAAACAGTTTGCGA